>PVLA01018498.1:0-14396 GCA_004027455.1 Hydrochoerus hydrochaeris
TGATGGGCTTACCTTTATAGGTAATCTGTTTCTTTTCTCTGACAGCTTTTAATATTCTGTTTTTATATTGAATTTCTGGTATCTTGATTATTATATGTCTGGGTGTAGATCTGTTTTGGTTGTAGGTGGCTGGAGTTCTGTATGCCTCACATAACTGAATGTCATTTTCTTTTCCCATGCTTGGGAAGTTTTCCTTAATCATTTCCACAATTAGCCTTTGTAATTTGTCTGCATGTATTCCTGCTTCTTTGTTCACATTTCTTATTCTTAAATTGTAGATTCTGTTGTCATCTTCTAGCCTTTGTATCGTTACTGCCTGTTTCCTTGTTATTTTTAAGAGATCTTTCCTTTTATGACCACACATTGCAAACTTGTCTTCAAGTTTTGATAGTCTATCCTTAGTTTCTTTTAAGGCATTTTGCCAGCTTTCAATGGAGTTTTTAATTTCCTGGTAGTCTCTTTGAATGTGCTTCATGTATTCTAGATTTTCTTTATATTCTTTATCAAATGTTTCTCTCCTTTTTTTGTGTTCCTTCCTTCTTCCATCTGTATCATCCTGAGAGATGCTTCCTGAGAGCATTTCTTTTATTACTCTACTCATATCTTGCTTTACCTGATTTAATATTTCAGTTTTGAGCTCATCTACAAGGTCCCGAAGATATCTCTTAATGTCCATTAAAGCCATGTCTGATGTTGCATGTTTGCTGCCTTCATTCTCCCTTGTTTTTCCTTCTACTGGATCAATGCTCTCAGGGTTCTGGGCTGGGGTCCTCCTCCTGTCTCTCTCTCCTCTCATGGTTCTGGCTTACTCCACACAGGTTACAGTGTAGGTCCCAGCCCCCTTCCCTGTTGGCCATGTTTCCTCTGAAGCATGCTGGTGAGGGAACTCTGTCCTCTTCTGCCTGTTCTTGTTACTGAGGTGTAAGCAGGGGCTGCATATGCCTGCCCCTCCCCAGCAGGTCAGCCAAACTTCAGGGGTCTTCACCTGGTTAGTGTGTGGTAGGTGCAGGGAATCAATTTGGGACAGCTCAATGGGTCATGGCCAGGGGTGTGGCCTAGTCCAAAGAAATCCCACAAATCTGCTCTGGGGAGGGCTCAACCAACTGAAGTCACTGTCACTCCCAGTTCAGGCTCCTCCTGCCCGATTCCAAAATGTTGCCCATTTTGTTGTGCCCTTCCCTTGGGGGGGGGTCTCATTCCCAGCACTGACCGTGGATTAATGAAGATCCCTTCACCAGGTCTGCTCTCTGTTGGGCTCACTAACCTCTGACTTCAGCGCTGCTGTGCTTCCTGTGAGTGGTAGCAGGAACAAGTTTGTGCGGCTCTGCCTGCCAGCATGGATTCAAGCTGGCGCAAACTTGGTAGGTCACCATGAAAATGCTGTGTTCCATAATTTTTAGCTGTTTCAGTTGTAATCCCCAAGTATTTGATAAGCTTTTTTACATTTTAATTTCTTCCTGTGTCAAGAGGATCCATCTCCCTCTGTCTGGGTTTCTCCAGAGTGTTTTATTCTGGTGTATGAGTTGTTTCTCCTGGGAGGCATTGTATTTTATTGTTCACTGATCGGCCATCTTGTCTTCTCTCTAAATGGGTTTTAAATACTTGCTCTAAATGGTTAATAGCCATGGCTTTTCTGGTCAATATTAGGCTTGTCTATATGGCTAAAGTGCTTCCTCATTGTGTAATGCATAAAGAGCTCTTATTTTACTCTACTCTGATTAAATTAAGAAATTATAATGAGTTGTTTAAAATTCACTTTGTGTTTTTCCAGAAACTGTTTTAAAAACTATGATTAAAAAACATGATTATGAAGTTTTCCCATCTCAAATATGTGATAGATTCTTTTGCCTAAGTACTGTGTTTATATCTATATGTGAGAAAGTTTGGGGCACAAATACATGTCAAAACAAGTTTGAAGTAGCTGATAACCTATGTGTGGGTGACATAATTATATAATAACATAAAAGTTATGTTTTTCTTATAAATTCATTATATGTCAACACTGTAAATCTTGAGTTAAACATTTATAATTGTAAAATTTGTTCTATAAACTTTAAAAATTTAAAACGGAAAATAGTAGTATTATTTCAAAAACAGCAACGTTTGATTATTCATCTGTTCTTATTTAAATATGCAAAGGAACTTTTAAAAAGTTTTAAATTTTCCAGTTACTTCAAGTGTTTTCCAATCTTGTTATAATTAAAGTTTTTAAAAATGATTTAAGTCTCAGCTGCCTGTGGAACATTCCAGTAATTCCAGGACTTGGAGGATGAGGGAGGAGGATCACCATAAGTTTGAGCTCAGCCTGGAAAACATACTAAGTTTAAGGCTGTCCTCAACTACATAGTGAAGCCTTGTATCAATAAATAATAATAATAATGATAATAAGTCTTAGGGAATTTATATGTATTTAGATATCTGCTTTTAATTATCTTTTATATTTCTGGTTTTGCAAACCAAAACTATGTAATTTTCTTTATTTTTGAAAATTTATTTTTCCAATGTAGGGAAATAAAAAAAGAAGGGAAAATATTATATATATATATATATATATATATGCATATATTATATACACATATATACACACATACATAATTATACTAATCTGTGTAAGCACCTCAAAAAGTGCTGTTTTTGTTTTCATAGTTTGATCACTTTTTTCATGTTTATATTTTGTAATCTGATTAACTTTGAAGGTAATATTACACAAAATATTAACCATCTTTAATTTATAATATTGCTTTGATATTCTGCATAATCATTTTTTATTTTAAAATTCAAAAATTTAAAACACCAAATATAATGCAATCAAGCATGAGTCATGTTACTATTCTGCAAAAGTATTGCTTTGCTAAGTTAGAGCATCATGTTTTACTTATATTTGTATGGGTGTGAAAAGGCATATTGCAATGGGATAAAAGACTCACTCAAAAATGCAAGTTCTTACTGGTAAAATACATGTTAAGTTTTGCACACTGTTCAAAATGATTCATGGTTCTCTATATGTACCTAAACATCCTACAGATATTATTAAACAAAAATTCTCAGTCTTACCATTAGAAAAGTGTGCACTTTTCCTAAATGGTGGTTCACATCAGTCTACAAGAAGCATCTCCAAAGCATTTGCCTGAAATTACTATATATCAATACTTAAAGGTATATTTTAACTGAATGCTTATCCTTTTTTTTTTAATACTCCAGTATTGGAGATTAAATTCAAGGCCTCATGCATGTTACACAAGTTCATTTAGATTGCAGACATAGCCACATTAATTTATATTATGTTGTACTGGGTCTTGCTCCACTTTCCAGACTGGCCTTGGTACATCCTTCCTCATGCCTCAATGTCCCAAATAACTGACTGGGAAACTGGGCACCACAATGCATCAATGCAATTTCACTTAAAAAAAACTCTGCAAAGCCAGTTAATTGCATCATTCAAAAACGAGCAAAATAAATGAAAAGGAAAACCAGTGGTGATACAGCACCCCCATCTTAGCCAGACAGGGTGGCACATGTCTGTCATCTCAGCACTCCAGGAGACTGAGTCATGATCAAAAGTTCACTGCAAGTCAAGTGAGGTGCACCTATCTGTAATTTCCAGCACCTGCCAGGCTGGGCATTGACTGATGCATGACTGATGCATGCTGGGCTCCATTGTAAGTAGAAGCTCAGCCTGAACGTCATAGCTAGTCACTATCTCAAAATCAAACAACAGAAACAAGAGCAGACAATCAAGCAAACAGATTCAATGCAGCCTGGCAACTTAGACTTGATCTCAGATTGGAAAAGAAATTGGTAAAAAGTATGAAATCAAGGCGAGAGCAAAAGTCTTGAGTTCAAGGTTCTTTGCAATGCAAACATCAGGGAATGGGATCAGGGAGGCAGCGCACCACAGCTCCCCCAGAGCATCCTCCTCTCGACAAGGTCTCCGCACAACTCCCACTCTCCATGTTCAGCTGATGAGGCAACTATGGCCCGTGGCTGCCTGAGACTGCACTCTGAGCTGGCAGTGTGGCCTTGGGAAAACTAAGTGCTGAGCACCAAAAACGTACCTGCCTCAGCCAGGGAAGGTGGGACAGAGGGCACACAGCATTAAAGACCAGGGAACCCCACAGCGGAGCGGGCAGAGTGGTTCCAGCCGCCATTGCTGTTCCCACCTCTTCCATTCGGATCTCAGTCCAATCCCCTCCTGATCCATCTCAGGGCACCCATTCTGCAACATCACCGTTGTGTGGCTTGCAGGACTCCCCATGGTCCTTCTCCTACAGCCTCTAGCCAGTAAAAACCCTAACGCAAGAAAGTTTCATCCTCTGGATGGGCTCCCAGCAAGTGCTGCAGTTCTGGACATCCCCACAGGGAAACAGAGGCTCCTCCCTCGGCCCACCTGATTGGACAGTACACATGCTCCGCCCCTCAACACTGATTTGCTCCTGCTCCTTGGCTGGTCCTCTCAACTAAGATTGACAAGAAAACACCACTCCTTACAAGTGTAAAGGAAACTCAAACGGTAGAATGTAACCAAGAGTTTTCAAGAGTCATTTCTTATGCTGACCCGCCCTATCCTTGCTTTGAGCAGTGTTTTCTCCAGGTTTTGCAAAGCAGCACCTCCCTTTTTGAGGACGGGGTGTCTCTGTGTGATTTAGTCTGCTGTCCATATGTTGCAAATTCTATGTGTTGTTCCTGGATCAGCCTCCTTATTGGATTGCAAGGTGTTTGATTTTTCCAGAGTGATTTTAGTACAATCCACTTTTAATTAGCTCAATTATTTTTCTTAATGCTTTCTCATTCTTTTTCTAGTGATAATAGTATTTAACACAGATCCTTGCATATGTTCTTCATTTAGCTACACTCCTAGTCCTCAACTCATTTTTGTTGTAAAAGTAATATTCAAACATGACACTCTTTAGTATCTTGAAACATACATATAACCCCACAGGCCTGGCCCACAATACTGGTAGAACTCATCAGAATTCATTTTGCTCACATGCCAAATACTTGTATAAGTTTCTTAGTGTAGTTCCAATTGACCTGACAGCCAGATTTTAAGAGTAAAAGATATATCAGCTCAGTATTTTAGAGATTGAAGTCAGTTATTATTTGAGTCAAAAACAGAAATATCAGAGTGGAAGACTGAAAGGGAAGATAAATAGAATATGAGAAGCAGGAAACTGAGTCAAAGGTGTGCCAGTGAGGAAGTGGTAGGGAAAAGATATAGTCCCCAGTGTCACATGTCCATGCCTCAACCAAACACACCACAGAGTCACTGATATCCTTACCCACCTCTCAAGCCTAACAAGACATGAAATGAGAGTATCACATGATTCCAGGTAACATTTCACTTGCAGAATTAGTAACTTGTTGAAAGATGGAGAGTTTCAACCTGTGCAGAGAGAAATGCAGGAAAAGGAAATGAGCAGTTTGAAGCCTTTCAGTTTCCCTGCCTGGACACCATGAAATACATGTATTCCATTATTCCATTCCCACTCTGGCATATATTTACCTACTTTCATTAAAATGAGTAAATTGAGATATACTGTGTGAGGAAGTCTTTGCCACGAAGCAAACTACATTACTGCCAATTTTTACCGCTCACAGTACCTAGCCCTCCTTCCATTCATTGTGTGCTGGCATTGCCTGAACCCATGATGTTCTCTCACAGGATTTATCCATGGTATTTCTAACCCCCGGACTGTCTTGAGACACTTTTTGACCCTATTTTGGGCAGTAACACCCAGGAAGAGTCCCCTGAGATTAGTCAAAAAACAAGAGGAGCCAGTGATCTTCATGCGTGCCACTATTCCCAGACTTGAAGAAGTTGATGCAGGAGGATCATATAGAGTGTGCAACATATGGAAAGCAGACTAAATCACACTGAAACACCCTGTCATCTAAAAGGGAGATTCTGCTATTACAGACATTGTTTCATATATATTTATGTGTGTCTTGGTTATTAAAATTCATAAATGATGCATTAAATTCTACTAAATACCTTTTGTAGAATGTTTTGTCTATACATGTGAATAGTTATAATGCAGATATAAGATCAAAGGTGTGTAATTTTCAATAAGTTTAGTAACTTGTACTGAAACAGTACACATCAGAAACAGATCCTTTTGTTAAATTATGGATCAATTTGAAAAATCAATTTCAAATTGATTGAGGGTTATACCTGCTCATCATTTTAAGATACCCCGAAGACTGCTTCAATCAGTGTGGAAATCAATATGGAAATTCCTTAAAAAGCGAGGATTAAAGGTTTCATTTAAACCAATAGCTTCCCTTCTGGATATCTTCCCTGAAGAAGTGAAAACGCCAAACCACTGTGGTATGCACTCATGTTTATAGCAGCACAATTTGTAATAGCTACATCTTGGAAACAACACAAGCACCCATCCTCTGAGGAATGGATGAAGAGATGTGACCTTTTTATACAGTGGAGTACTACTCAGCCATAAAGAAGGATAAACTAGAAACTTTTATAGGTAAGTGGATGCACTTTGTGACCATATTTTAGGGAAATAAATCATAGTTACATGTGTAAACACTATATTGTCTCTGAAGTGTGAGAAAATGAAAGAATAAATAAGGTCTAAAATATAAGAATAGATATTGTGAAAGGGGAAGAAATTAAATTTCACATAAAAAGGGGAGTTTCTCTTTCCATTTCTTGAGTCATTACAGCCTTTAATTGTAAACATGAAAAACCATACAGAGATACAAAATTTATCAAAATATCAAAAATATTTTTTAATTTTTCTAAACTGAGATCTGATGTCTGGCAACACAAGTCAAGAGGAAGAGGTGATGGATCATCCACTTATGATGATAAACTGTGTATTTTAGAAGCTAAATAAATCTGACATTAGCATCACTAACATTAACAGGAGTCCTCCATGCAGATATAAGAACAAACTATGAAATAAGAAAGTGTCAACTGCAGAAGAACATGGAAGAAGATGACTCTCTGACCTATGAGTGAAGAAAATGACATATATAGATGTGAAAGGCCACAAATGTTCATGTAATCCGAAAACATGTCAAAGTGTAACTGGATTTCTGTTAAGCAAAGAAAATCCATGGTAATATTAACATGTAGAATAAAAATCATACAAACTAATTTCCTTCTCAAAAGTCACAAAGAAATAACTGAAAGAGAAAAGACTGTTGACAAAAAAATGTGCTTTACAGAACTACAAACATACAAGGAGAGAGTTCACAGGAAAAGATAAAATTAAGCAAATAGAAACAACAGGAAAAAGTGAAATGCCCATCAGTTAAAATCCAAAAGATCGATCAGATTACAAAAGGTCTGGAGTTTCTTGTTATGAGAATTAGGGATTACTCCCCAAGGGCAGTGGTAGTGTGAATAGTCTGTTTTAGATTACAATGGATACACACTCTGTGCACTAGCAAAAATACTCCTGATCATCTGTGGCATTTTCTTTAATCTGTTTCTGGGGCAAAGAAACAGAAGAATTTTTGTGTATTTATATGTGCAATAAAATTGGAAAAGCCTGCATGCGCCTACCTTGGGAGAAGCAAATAATCTGTCCTGATTCATCCACATGTTTCCTGAAGTCTGGAATCAGCAGCAGGTGAAAATTTTCTGACTTAGCTGGTGCAGTGGACATGTAAGTTCCTGAATCATATTGGACCATGAGAGAATAAAAATGACTCCAAATGCAGCCATTTTTACCTTTGCAAAGCAAACCACAGCTGAGAAATCTAACCCAATAATTCCCAGTCTCTCCTTGCATGCTCTTTCTTCTCCTGATCCTCCTAGGTTCATTTCTTATGCCCCTAGTTTTAGAACCTACAGAGGCTGCAATGCTTGCTGTGCTATGATGACACACATAGGGGAGCTACAGAGGTCAGGCTAATGGGAGGCTTCCACTGGAGCCCTGGGCATTCTGTCAGCTCTGCCTTTTCTTCTCCAGAGTTCGTCAGGGTTCCACCAAGAAAGATTTGTACACTATGCACAAAATTCAAAAGAACTTGTTGGAGTGGAGGCATCTCAATGATGACAGCCTCCAACCACACATAGAACATGTAACAAAGGCTCATGTTCACCTCTTTCCCAGAGAATAACTTACTGCAAAGGCAGAAAGCAGCCACCTCATGAGGAGAGAGTGCTAGACACATATGTTCCTGAAGTCCAAGCTATGCAAATTATGAAAAGGCAAAAGATAAAAGCCAAATACTATCACCCAGGGGTCAGGAAGTTAGGACAGTTCCCAGAATCAGCATCAATTCAAATTATGGATAGAAGGGTTTTCTCTTCAGCATTGTATGTGATTGGTGTCTTGTGACCTAATTCCTCAGCCTTGGGTCTCTTCACTGACAATTTCTATCAAGTCTCCTGGTCATGCTGAAGCAAACCACACAGTATGATCAGAGTGGTGTCCCTATCTATAATACTAAAGAGATAGCAAATCTAAACAAACCAAAGCAAAAGAAGAAAACAATTTCAAATTTTTGCTCTTTTATGCAAATACTGATGTGTGGCAGTTTAGTTTCTTCCAAAACCCTGATTAATACCACCTTCAACACAGGATACAGTTGAATCATTTTCATATTTTACATTGAACCATTCTACAGAGTTGAATGAAAGCACATTTACTAAAAGTGCGATGGGAAAGTATCTTTTTTTTTTCTAGATGTGTTCTTTTTTATTTAAAGAGAAAAAAACATGTAAAGGATGGAGATAATATAGAATTTCAAAAAAAAGATAAACAGTAAGAAATCACTAGTTGATAAATTACATATTGTCCTCTTAGAAATAGTTGTTCAAGTTACAATATTAAAGCATACACAGTAGATATTCAAACAGTGAAACTGTAAACAGCTACACGTGCATGAGTCTCTACATGTATTTCTATCATTTCTGTATTAGAGGGAAAAACAAAACATAGCAAGACAAAACAAAACAAATTCCTATAAAAACATGAAACCAAAAAGTCATATAAAACCACAGTACAAGGTGATCTACAGTGATTACTGTGTTGTTTCTTATTATCTTCAATAGAATTGTCTACATCTTCAGGCATAATTGAATATAGCAGTATAATTGAATATAGCAGTACATAACAATATTAGTAAAAATAAAACATTGTAGACAGTATAAAACTTCAAATTCAGGTAATAATCGACCATAGTGGATATTCTAGTGAATCTTGTCATCTTCAGTGTAGTTCCCTATACTCTGAGACTTGATGCTGTCAATCATAACAGCTTTGAATAAAATCTATCAATACAAAACAGCGATCTAACAAACCAGGTTCAATTATGATCAGTCATGGTAAAATTGTAGGTAATACAGAGCTTTAGATTAAGTTAATAGGAAACTAAGGATGATTACCATACTATATCTTGTTATTTTCGGGATTGCTGTCTGTGCCCTCATATCTAGTACAGGTAGAATGACTGAACAGAATGTAATACCTCTAAGCAGAGTGGTGGGAGTAATGTGGGTTTTAAATCCTGGTGCACTATTAACAATATAGTGCATCAAGGCCATCGATGTTAGAGATTCTAGCCATCCTTGTCTGCCTCATTTCTGCTATGCTATTTTTCTGCCTTTGTTTGTGTACTTTTCTCCTTCATTCTACTACCTGCCCCATTCACTGAGGCCTTTCTGCCACTGTTCCTAAAATCCTGGTATTTTTTTCTCTCTCTGGAATGTCCTTCAATATTTTCTGTAGGGTTGGATTGGTGATCACAAACTCCCCCAGTTCCTCTTTGTCATGGAAGCATCTTGTTTCTCCATTAATTTCTAGTGACAGTTTTGAAGGATACATCAATCTGGGCTGGAGGTTATTTTCTTTCAGGGCTTGGAATACTTTACTCCAAGCTCTTTTTGATCTGATGGTCTGTGTTGAGAAGTCAGCTGTGATCCTGGTGGGCTTACCTTTATAGGTAATCTGTTTCTTTCCTCTGATGGCTTTTTATATTCTGTTTTTATATTGAATTTCTGGCATCTTGATTATTATATGTCTGGGTGTAGATCTGTTTTGGATGTAGGTGGCTGGAGTTCTGTATGCCTCCCACAACTGAATGTCATTTTCTTTTCCCATGCTTGGGAAGTTTTCCTTAATCATTTCCACAATTAGCCTTTGTAATTTGTCTGCATGTATTCCTGCTTCTTTGTTCACATTTCTTATTCTTAAATTGTAGATTCTGTTGTCATCCTCTAGCCTTTGTATTGTTACTGCCTGTTTCCTTGTTATTTTTAAGAGATCTTTCCTTTTATGATCACACATTGCAAACTTGTCTTCAAGTTTTGATAGTCTATCCTTAGTTTGTTTTAATGAGTTTTGCCAGTTTTCAATGGAGTTTTTAATTTCCTGGTAATCTGTTTAAATCTGCTTCATGTATTCTGTATTTTCTTTATATTCTTTATTGAATGTTTCTCTCCTTTTTTTGTGTTCCTCCCTTCTTCTATCTATGTCTTCCTGAGAGATGCTTAGCATTTCTTTTATTACTCTACTCATACCTTGCTTTACCTGATTTAATATTTCAGTTTTGAGCTCATCTACAAGGTCCTGAAGATATCTCTTTATGTCTATTGAAGCTATGTCTGATGTTGCATGTTTGATGCCCTCAGTCTCTTTTGTTTTTCCCTCTCCTGGATCAGTGCTCTTAGGGTTTGGGCTGGGGAACTCCTCTTGCCTCTCTCTCCTGTCATGGTCCCAGCTTCCTCCACAAAGGTGTACAGTGGAGGTCCCAGCCCCCTTTCCTGTCAGTCATGGTTCCTCTGAAGCACACTGGTGAGGGACCTCCACCCTCTCCTGACTGATCTTGTCACTGAGGTATAAGCAGGGACTGCATATGCCTGCCCCTCCCCACCAGACCAGTCAAACTTTAGGGGCCTTCACCATGCTAGTGTGTGCTAGGCACAGGGAATCAATTTGGGACAGCTCATTGGGTCCTGGCCAGGGGTGTGACCCAGTCCAAACAAATCCCAGAAAGCTGCTCTGGGGAGGGAGCAATGAACTGAGGTCACTGTTGCTCCTAGTTCAGGTTCCTCCTGCCTGATTCCAAAATGTCATCCATTTGGTTGCACCCTTCCCTTGGGGGGGGGTCTCATTCCCAGCACTGACCGTGGATTAATGAAGATCTCTTCACCGGCTCCGCTCTCTGTTAGGCTCACCAACCCCCTACTTCAGCATGGCTGTGGCTCTTGTGAGTGGTGGAGAGAACGAGTTTGAGTGGCTCTGCCAGCTGGTGTGAATTCTTGAATTCAGGCTGGCACAAACTTGGCTGGTCGCAGTGAAAACACCTTGTCTGGTAATTTTAGCTGTTTCAATTGTAGCCCCAAGACTGCATGTTTGATGAGCTTTTTTATGTTTTAATTTTTTCCTGTGTCAACAGGATCCATCTCCCTCTCTCTGGGTCTCTCCAGGATGTTTTATTCTGGTGTGTGAATTGTTTCTCCCTGGAGGCTTTGTATTTTGTTGCTCACTGATCAACCATCTTTAGCTCCTCATAACATGTCTTAAATAACTGGTAACCTATGTGTGGGGTGAGATAATATAGTAAAATGAAAGTGATATTTTTCCTATGTATTGATCATACATCTTTACAGTGTAAATCTTGAGTAGTGCCTTTATAATGAGAGAATTTGTTCTACAAACTTTTAAAAAATTTAAAACAGGGAGAATTGTACTATCTTTCTTTAAAACAACAAGCCTTTGATTACTGATCTGTTTTTCATTAAATGTGCAAGGCAACTTTTAAAAAAAGGTTTAAAATTTACCAAATCCCACTAGTGTTTTCCAGTGTTGGTATAATTAAAGGTGTAAAATATTGTTTAAGTCACAGTAGGGTATTCTTGCATGTACCAGTAATCCCAGGGCTTGTGAGGAAAATCAATGAGGATCCCCACAAGATCAAGCAGAGCCTGAACTACATACTTAGCTCAGGACTCACTGGAACCACATTGTGAAACCCTTTCTCAAACAAAAATTTAGTCTTAGGAAATTCATACATATTTAGGTATCTGCTTTTAATTATCTTTTATATTTCTGGTTGTGTAGACTACTACTATGAAATGTTTTTAATTTTTGAAAATGTCACTGTTCAACTATAATGCAAAAAAAACAAGAAAAAAACTTTACATCTATGTATATTTACATGTATGGCTATATCTACAGGTGTATATACAAGACACATAATTATATTGCTCATCTCTGTGAGCTCATCAAAAAAGTTTTGGTCTTCATTGGTTGATCATTTTTTTCATGCCTACCTTTTATTATCTGACCAAGAACTTTGAAGATAACAATACACAATGTATTATTCGTTTTTATGTCCTATCATTTTGTTTTAAAATTTTGTATCATCATGTGCATTATTTTTTTATTTTAAAATTAAAAAAATTAAAAAGCAAACTGTAATACAATGAATTGTGATTCTTGTTATTCTTCTGCAAAAATGAATTGCCTTGCTAAATTATTGCTTTGTGCATTGTTTATGACAAAAGCCTTATTGCAATGAGATAAGACAATCTTGCTAACAAATGTATGTTTTTAGTTGACAAAACACATGTTAAGCTTTTACATTTTTCAAAATTACTTACAGTGCCTTATATGTACCTAAATATCCTAAAGATGTCAATAAACAATAATGCTTGATCTTAGCATTAGTAAAGTGTGTGCTTTTTCCCAAATGGTGGTTCACATCAGGTTAAGAGGTAACTTGTATCTGTTTGACATACCTATATGTCCATCATTGAAGCATATTTTAACTGAATGATTATTATTTTTTTTAACACTTCAGTACTGCATTTTAAATTCAGAGCCTTATGCATGTCACACGAATTCTTTAGATTGGAGACACAGCTGCACTATTTTTACATTATGTTGTACTGGGTCTTGCTCCACTGTACAGACTGGCCTTGGAATTGCCATTGTCATGCCACAGTGTACCAAATGACTGACATGCAAGTTGGGCACCACAATGCGTCAATGAAATTTCATTTAACAAAACAATGTAATACTGGCTAAAAGCAGTGTTTAAGAGCAAACAAAACAAATGAAAAGGAAAACCAGTGGTGATACAGTCTTAGCCAGGCAGGGTGGCACATGTCTGTCATCTCAGCAGTTGGGAGACTGAGAAAAGATCAAAAGTTCACTGCAAGCCAGGTGAGTTGGGGCATCTGTAATTCCCAGCACCTGCTAGGCCTAGGCAAAAGGCTCACCTGACTCTGAGGCCAGGCTGCACAACATAGTAAGTTCGAGCCCAGGCTGAACGTCATAGCTAGACCTTATTGATGGGTTTTTCCCATGCTCTGATTAACATGGTGCTGGACAGTGCCTCAATTCAGCACTGACTTTGGAGTTCTCCAGAATCCAAAATTTAAACCTCAGGCTTTTCCCGTGCACCAAAGCTGCTCCATTCAGCTGTCCATAAGTCGTTCTGCCCACTCCTTTAAACTGCCAAGGTTAATTCCAAATACAGCCTGCAGTTATTTCTTGGTCCTTCCAGAGGATTGCTTAACTCTCTTTGGCAGCCTTTCTGTGCCGCAATAAAGGTCTCTTTCCTACTTTATATTTTCTCCCTTTTATCTCTTTCATATTGGAAGACCAAACAAAATGTGCCATGCCTTGAGTGGGGAAGTTTGTGAGCTCCTGGAGATTATCCCAGTTCGAGGCCCCTTCCCCTATGGATCTTTCTTCCTTTTCCTTTTCTCTCCTCTCCACCTCTGTCATTGCTGTTCCCAGCCTCCATTCACCTCCAGTCCCTTCAGTCCTTGCAGGCACACATAGGGGAGTAGACTCCCATTTTAGGGTTCTTGTGATAAACCATGGTGCTGCATCAGGACAGCCCCTCCCTTGTTTTGTCTCCTCATTTTGGACCTCATTCTTCAGAACTACCCGTGAACCTACTGATGACGACCGTTGCACCTGGGTGTGGGGGTCTCCAGCTCTCTCTCATGCTTCCAGCTGGGGTGATGACACGTTCAGGGAGTGTGACTGGCCATTTCTGCCTATGGCTCCCTTGCAATTCGGTTGCAATGTATCCAAACCCCATGGCCAGCCTGCAATAATCCTCAAGGCCCACCAGAGCGCGCTCACTACACTTTCTGCTACTCTAACAGCCACAGGTCTAAGATCTCCTATGTCCAGGCCTGTTTTGCTCTCAGCAAAATTCCCTCCCTCCAAGAATGTGGGACAGCCCAAGCTGTTTGGCCTGCTCCACACCACCAATTTCCCCACAAAGTCCCGGAGAAGCTTCCTGCTCTTCTCTGGGTCATCTTCTCCTCCTTCCCCCATTAGCCCTCCTCCCTCCTGCCCCTCCTTCACCCCACTGTTGCCATTTTCCTTCCTGTCCATCATACCTGATCTGGCTCCCCCCAGTCTCCACCATCCTGTGCCCCCTCCTGCGTGCTGCCA
>PVLA01018499.1:0-14409 GCA_004027455.1 Hydrochoerus hydrochaeris
ATAGAAGACCCCCAAACTTCCATTGAAACTCTCCTAGATATAATAAATAAATTCAGCAATGTAGCTGGAGACAAATTTATTACTCAAAAATCAATAGCATTCTTATACACTAACAACAAAATCACCGAGAGAGAAATAAGAGAAGCCACAGCCTTCACACTAGCATCCAAAAAAATGAAATACTTAGGAATTAATCTAATGAAAGATGTAAAAGAGTTGTACAGGGAAAATTATAATACTCTGAAAAAAGAAATCGAAGAGAACCTCAGAAAATGGAAAGACATCCCTTGTTCATGGATAGGAAGAATAAATATTGTAAAAATGGCCATTGTCCTAAAATTGTTATACACATTCAATGCAATCCCAATGAAAATACCACTAACATACCTCATAGATCTAGAGGAATCACTCCTAAAATTCATCTGGAACCAGAAGAGACCTAGAATTGCAAAGGCAATTCTAAGCAGCAAAGCCAAGGCAGGAGGCACCACAATCTCTGACTTGAAGTTATACTACAAAGCTACTGTAATAAAATCAACATGGTATTGAAATAAAAACAGACCTGAAGATCAATGGAATAGATTAAAAAATACAACTACAAACACACTCAACCACCTTATCTTTAATAAAGGGCCCAAGCATGTTCACTGGAAGAACAACAGTCTCTTTAATAAACGGTGCTGGAAAAATTGGCTATCCATATGCCGAAAACTAAAATTAGACCCATGCCTATCACCATGTACTAAACTAAAATCCAAATAGATCAAAGATCTAAATATTAAAACAGAAACACTAAATCTGTTGCAAGACAAAGTAGGTAAAAAATCTTGAAGACATAGGGGTAGATAGAGAATTCATGAACAAGAACCAAACTGCACAGGAAATACTTCCCAGAATCAATAACTGGGATCACATCTTATTAAGCGGTTTCTGCACATCCAAAGAAATCTCCAGCAGAGTGAAAAGAAAACCTAAAAACTGGGAAAAAATCATAGTGAACTGTCCCTCAGACAAAGGACTTCTGTCTAGAACTTATAAAGAATTTTAAAAAATCAGACCCCTGAAATTCAAAGACCCAATCCAAAAATGGGCATCTGAGATGAACACACAGTTCTCAGATGAAGAAATATGAATGGCAAAGAAATACATGAAAAAATGTTCATCATCATTGGTCATTAGAGAAATGCAAATTAAAACCACACTGAGATTCCATCTCACTCCAGAAAGAATGGCCAGGATCAACAAAACTACCAACAACAAATGCTGGAGAGGCTGTGGGGAAAAAAGAACTCTTACACAATGTTGGTAGGAGTGTAGAATGGTGCAACCACTGTGGAGGTCAGTCTGGAGATTCCTCAAAAAGCTGGGGATGGAGGTCCCATTTGACCCAGCTATTCCACTCTTAGGCATATTCCCAGAAGATCTGAAAACATCTTACCACAGTGATATATGTGCACCCATGTTTATAGCAACACAATTTGTAATAGCCAGATCTTGGAAACAACCTAAGTGCCCATCAACCAAGGAATGGATAAAAAAATTGTGGTACTTTTATACAATGGAGTACTACTCAGCTATAAAAAATGATCACATTTTGATATTTATAAATAAATGGATGCATCTTGAATCTATACTCATAAGTGAAATAAATCAAACTCACATGTATAAATACCATATAGTCTCCCTAGTGTAAGAAATGGTAAGAGTACAGAAGATTTTATGGAAATCATGGTTTACCATTATACTGCTTTGATGTCTTATGTCTTCATTCATTGATTCGAATGGTTTTATTCTGTTTTGTTTGATCTCAATATATGTGATCATATGAACAGTTACTTTGAAGACAAGACAGTACTGTAGCCAATGTTGATTTAATATCATCTTGCTCTGAAGTCCTACCATGCTTTTGTTTTTCTATTACCATTGGTTCTATCACATTGTGTCTTATTGGATTTTAATATGTGTTATAGCAAAAACAAAATTTTTATAGAAAATGAGATAATATAGCAGCCATTGTTCATCTTTGGTTATATGGTTCAGAATGTCTTGGAATACTTCTATTCTCTTGAGTTGTTTATTCTACTTTCTTATGTTTGACATTATTGTGTGTAAAGTTAAGCTCAACTATTTCAAAGAAAAAGACAATATGATAGCTACTGTTAATATCCAATTGTCTTGTTGTGAAGTGCTGTGTTGCTTACATTGTTCTGTTCTGATCTGCTTAAATCTGTCCTCTTTTGTTTTATTCTCTTTAAAATAAAATTTTTTTAAAAAAAAAAGAACCACAGTCATCCTCAGTGACAAGATTCCAATCTCCCTCAACAATGAGAATAAGAGCATTAAGATGGTGGAGAGGTAAAGGACAGAGAAAACAGCCTCTCCGAGGTCACTGACCAGGTATTGGAATATAGCATTGTGAAGAAGACAAAAAAGAAGGAATTGGGCCTGCTGGACACAGGAAGAATCTGAAGTGTGAATCAAAATGCACCAAGACAGTGAAAAGAAAAACTTGAAGGAAAAAGAAGGCCATAGCTGGACACACCTTCAACTTGAGACAGAACTCATGCCCAAGAGGCACAGTTCAAACCTGGGGATGCATGGTCAAGGTGACAGTGAGAGCTGGCCACCCTGCAGGCCTCTGCAGAGACGTGGAGGTGAGAGGAACAGCAAATATGGAGGACTGGACTGCCTTGTGGTGAGTGCAGGGGATTTAATCCTCCTGTGGGGAGAGTGTGATTAGCTGGCAGCCATTTTGGAGTCAGGCCGGATAAAGCCAGAACCTAAAACTGCTGCTGGCTTCTTCTAGCAGCTTCCAGCTGTGCACAGGTCCATGGAAATTGCTCAGATTGTGGCAAGCCCTATAAGTCTGGTCTCAGGGCGGACCTGCTGCGGTTATCCACTACTCTGACATGAAGATATTGCTGGCTTGCTGGGGTAGAGTGGCATGATTTGGGACTCTGTCTCCACAGGTTGTCTTACTAGTAAAACCAGAGAGAATCCTGGAAGTGGACGATTTGTTTTTCTTTTTCATGTAATTGTCTCCTTCATTGTTTTTATATGACTGTGAAAGTGGTTCCTAACCTCTTTGTTGGTGTGGTTCTGCTCTGTTCTTCCTTATATTACTGCCATCTCTCTTTTCCTTCAGTCTTCAGCACTGATTTCCCCAAGTTGGCATGGTCTCCCTTTGTTCTCCAACCTTATTTTTAATCTCTTTCTCTTCTTCCTATTCTGTATTTTCTCTTTAATCCATTTTAAATTTTAAGCCCTTTGGGCAAACCATTAGAGGGAGGGGACAAACTGGGGCAAGCCAACAGCAGTAAGATAACATGACACGGGAAATTCAATACATCTCAGTTATAACCATCAATGTTAATGGTCTCAATGCACCAATCCAAAGGCACAGACTGGCAGAATGGATCAAGAAGCAAGATCCAATACTACAGTGCATGAAATAAACACATTTAATTCAAAAAGAAATTCATAGACTGAAAATCAAAGGATGGAAAACAATATTTCATGTGACAGTAACCCAGAAAAAAACTGTGGTAGCTATTCTATTTGAAGACAAAGTGAATATCAAGCCAAGGCTGATTAACAGAGATAAAGAAAGTCACTACATCCTTGTCAATGGAACAATCTAAGAGGAAGATATAACAATGATAAATATATATGCAACACATAATGGTGCACCCACCTATATAAACAATTATTAACAGAAATGAAAAATTATGCCCTAATACAATTATATTGGGAAACCTCAATACCCCATTGTCACACAAAGACAGATCAACTACACAAAAATATCAATAATGAAATATCACAACTAAATCAAACTTTTAAAAACAATGGAATTAGTAGATATCTATAGTGTTCCACACCATAACATCAGAATACACATTCTTCTAAAGCTACACATGGGGCATTCTCCAAAACAGACCATACCCTGACTCATAGAATATCCTTAAGTAAATGCAAAGAAATTGAAGTTCTCCCATGCGTACTGTCAGACCAAAGTGCGATGAAACTGGAAATCCATGCTGCAAGAAATCACAAGAATTTCATAAACACATGGAAATTAAATAGCACCCTACTGAACAACTAATGGGTCACAGATGAAATTAAAGATAAAATTAGACAGTTTTTGCAATTCAGTAATAGTTACTTGTGGGATGTCAAGAAAGCAGTCTTAAGAAGGAAATTTATAGCAGTAAATACCCATATCAGGAACACTCAGAGTAAGCACATATAAGCAACTTAATGATGAACCACAAACTGCTAGAAAAAGAAGAGCAGGCTAAACCAAATGGTCGTACAAGGAAGGAAATTATAAAGATCAGAGCAGAAATTAACTCTTTGGAGACTCAAAAACAATATGAAGAAAATGAAATTGACAAACTCTTAGGAAACCTTACCAAAAAAAGGAAACAAGGGCTGGGGATTTAGCTCAGTGGCTTAAGCGCCTACCTGGCAAGCACAAGGTCATAAGTTCAATCCCTGGTACCAAAAAAAAAGAAAAAAGAAAAAAAAGACTCAAATCCACACCATTATGAATTAAAGGGGTAAAATCATACAGACCCTACAGAAATCCAAAAATGGGGGGAGCCAATGACAATAAAATAATATGACAAGATTTAGTCAATACATATCAATTATAGCCATCAGTGTTAATGGTCTCAATACATCAGTCAAAAGGCACAGACTGGGAGGATAGATCAAGGAACAAGATCCAACAATATGCTGCATGCAATAAACACATCTAATTCAAAAAGAAATTCATAGACAGAAAATCAAAGGATTTTCAGTCTCACAATACTCCATGTGACAGGAACCCAGAAAACAACAGGGGTAGCTATTCTTTTTGATGACAAAGTGAATATCAAGCCAAGATTGATTAAGAGAGATAAAGAATGTCACTAAATCCTTGTCAAGGGAAGAATCCAAGATGAAGATATAAGAACCATAAATATACATGCAACAGGGGCCAGGGATTTAGCTCAGCAGTATAAGCACCAGACTGGCAAGCACAAGTCATGAGTTTAATCCCTGCAACCAAAATAAATAAATAAATAAATAATAAAGGAGGATATATAAATATACATGCAACAAATAATGGTACACCCATCTATATCAACAATTATTAACAGACATGAAAAATTATACCCTAATACATTGTATTGGGATACCTCATTACCCCATTGTCACAAAAAAAAACAGATCAACTACACCAAAAAATCAATAATGAAATATTAGAACTAAACCAAACTTTTAAAAAATGGAGTTAGTAGATATCTATAGTGTTCCACCCCATAACATCAGAATACACATTCTTATAAAGCTGCACATGGGAGATTCTCCAAAACAGACCATAAACTGGCTGATAGAACATTCTTAGGTAAATGCAAAGGAATTGAAATTATCCCATGCGTACTATCAGACAATGAAAGTGGAAATCCGTGCCACAGAAAACCACAAGAATTTCATAAACACATGGAAATTAAATAGCACTCTATGGAATAATCAATGAGTTAGAGCTGAAATTAAGGAAGACATTAGACAGTTTTTGCAATTCAACAATAGTGACTTGTGGGACATCATGAAAGCAGTCTTAAGAAGGAAATTTATAACAGTAAATACCCATATCAGGAAAACAGAGCAAGCACATATAAACAACTTAATGTTTAACCTCAAACTGCTAGAAAAAGAAGAGCAAGCTATACCAAATGGTCATACAAGGAAAGAAATTATAAACATCAGAACAGAAATTAACATTCTGGAGACTAAAAAACAATATGAAGAAAATAAAATTGACAAACCCTTAGGAAACCTTACCAAAAATAGGAAACAAAAGACTCAAATCCACACAACTACAAGTTAAAAGGGTGAAATCACAGAAGACCCTGCAGAAATTAAAAAAATCATCTATACCTAATTTGAAAACTTGTATTCTAATAAGATAGAAAATATAGAAGAAATGGACAGATTCCTAGACACATGTGAATTACCAAAGCTGAATCAAGAAGATATAAACATCTTAAATAATTCAATATCAATAAATGAAATCAAAGATGAAATTGAAAGCCTACAAGCAAAGAAAAGCTCAGGCCCTGAGGGATTCACTGCTGAATTCTACAAGAAATTTGGAGAACACCTAACACCACTACTTCTCAAAGTTGTAATGAAATTGAATGAGAAGCAGTACTTCCAAATTCATTCCTGGAAGTAAGCATTACCCTAATACCAAAACCAGAGAAGGACCAACTAAGAAAAAGAATTACAGGCCAATCTCACTAATGAATATCAAAGCAAAAAACCTCCATAAGATACTGGCAAGTGTGCAGAGTGATCACATGGGATTCATCCCAGGGATGAAAGGATGGTTCAACATACATAAATGCTATAAATATAAACACCATATGAACAAATCCAAGGACAAAAAATTATATGATCATTTCAATAGATACACAAAAAGCTTTTTCAAAGTCCAGCACCCATTCATGATAAAAACACTATAGAAAATTGGAATAGATGGTCTTTATTTCAACCTGATAAAAGACATCTATGACAAACCAGCAGCCAATGTCATACTAAATGGATGAAACTTGAAAGTTTTCACTCTAAAATTAGGAACAAGACAAGGATGTCTACTGTCTCCAATCTTACTCAATATAGTTCTCAAAATTTTAGAACAATTAGATAGGAAAGGAAATAGTTAAATTATTATTATTCACAGATGATATGATACTTGGCATAGAATATTTCAAAAACTCTACAAAAGGCTTCTAGATTTAATAATCAAATCTAGTAGCTTAGCTGGAGAGAAAGTCAACACTCAAAAATCAATAGCCTTGTTGTGCTCAAATAACATACTCACTGAGAGAGAAATTAGTGGAACAGCTCCTTTCACAATACTATCCAAAGAAATGAAACACCTAGGAATCACTCTAGCAAAAGTAGTAAAAGGCCTCTACATTGAAAACCACAATACTCTGAGAAAGGAGATTGAAGAGGATGTCAGAAAATGAGAGATATCCCATGCTCTTGGGTAGAAAGAATCAATATAGTGAAAATGGCCATACTTCTGAAAGTGTTATAGAGATTCATTCCATTTCCAATCAAAATTCCAACAGCGTATGTCACAAAATTACAAAACACAATCCTAAAACTCATCTGGAACCAGAAGTAACCTAGAATAGCAAAGACAATCCTGAACAACAAATAACAAGAAAGGGGGTATTACAATCCCTGACTTGAAATTACATATAAAGTTACTGTGATAAAAACAGCATAGTACTGGCAAAAACAGATCCAAGGATCAATGGGACAGACTAGCAGACACAAGGACAGCTCCTGACACACTAATTGACCTTATTTTTGACAAAGGTACCAAATGCATCCCCTGGAAAAAACCCTCTTTAATAAATAGTACTGGAAAAACTGGCCTACATAGGCCAAAGATTAAAACTGGACCAGAATCTTTCAACATACCCTAAGCTAAAATCAGAATGTATCAAAGATTTTAACATTAAAATAGAACATTAAATCTGATAGAAGATTAAATAAGTAAAATGCCTGAAGACATTTATATAGGCAAACACTTTATGAACAAAACCCTGACTGCACAGGAACTTTTGCAAAGATTCAACAAAACAGATCTCATCCTATTGAAAAGCTTTTGCACAGCAAGAGAAATCACCAGCAGAGTGAAGACACAACCCACCATGTGGGAAAAAATGTTTGCCAGCTGTACCTCAAATAAAGAATTATTATCCAGAACATATAAACACTTAAAAAAGATCAATCCTCCCAGATTTAAAGACCAAAACCAAGAATGGGATGCTGAGATGAATAGACACTTCTCAGATGAACATACATGAACAACAAATAAATATGTGAAAAATGCACAGTGTCACTGATCATTTGAGAGGTGCAAATTAAAACAACACTGAAATTATACCTCACCCCAGAAAGAATGGTTGCCATCTAGAAATCAAACAATGACTAACGCTGGAAGAGCTGTGGGGAAAAGGATCCATTCTCCACTGTTGGTGCGAATGCAGACTGGTGCAACCACTGGAGAAATCAGTGTGGAGATCCCTCAAAAAACTAGGACTACAAGTCCCATTTGACCCAGTTATTCACCTTTTTGATATCTTCCCAAAAGAATTAAAAACACCATACCACAGTGGTATATGTGCACTGAAGCAGAATTTGTAATAGCCAGATCTTGAAAATAACCTAAATGCCCATCGACTAAGGAATGGTCAAAAAAGATGTGACATTTTTATACCACAGAGTACTACTCAACCATAAAGAAAGATAAACTGGAGACTTTTATGGCTAAATGGATGCAACTTGAGACCATAATCATAAGTGAAGTAAATAAGACACACATGTGTAAACATTACATTTTCTCATTAATGTGAGAATCTGAAAGAAAAAATATATGTCTATGTATATGTTTATAATAATAGTTAAGATAGTTATACTATTCATTTCTCTGAGTTCACTGAATAAAAATATTTGTGCCTGTATTGTTGGACTATTGAGTGTAGATGACTTGTAGTTTTGGTGAATGATTTGGAGATGAAAATGCACAATGTATGTACCATTGTTACCCCCAATTAATGTGTTTTGTAATTTTGTTGTAACTTTTTTCCTTGCTTTTTTTTTTCTTTTTCTTCTTGAAAAAAAATGGATTTGGAAAAAAGAGAAAGAGATAGAAGAGGAGAGGTCATATCAGGAAAGCCAGCACAATGAGCTTCTGCAGGAGATTCAACAGCATACCAGGCTCCCCTCCACAGCCAGGAAGTGATGCTCAAAGGATGGACCACATCTCCCCCAAACTGAGCACAGCCATTTCCACTGATAAGGTCCTGAGCTCCTCTGATGATGAGAACAGCCGAGTTCATCGCAGGAAGCCAGCATGAAAAGCTCCTCCAGGAGAAGCCACAGAACCAGCTCTCCCTCCCCCATTCTTCTTTGAATGTTGCTGGGCACAGTGCTCAGGTGGGCCCCCTCACACCCAGCACCACACTGATTCAGCTCTTCTGGATGTCACCAGTTGTCAAGCCACCACACTATGTAAGAGGCATTTGCTGACAAAAATGCAGTTACTGCCACTGGGAAGCCACCAGCAATATGAGTCTGTGTCCCATGGAAGATATGCCAGAAAATGCTGTTTGTTATTATGATATAGGGGAACGAAACTCTTAACCTACTATGTCTGGTACAAGGTTGTAGTTCCTAAAATCCAAGAATGAATTTTAGGAACAACGGAGGTTAAGAGTAGAATATATTTATTCAGAGAAAGAAAGCTTCTGTTTGAAGAGAGATAGAAGGGGTCCTGAGTGGGTTGCCCAAGACTGTCTTTCCAGGGACTTTTATAGAGTAAAACCATGGATTCAAGGCAGGGGAAAACTGGGAACTCACAAGGCAGATGGGCATAAAATGGGCCATAACTATAGTTAGCCAATAAGATCAATAGTTCAGGTAAAATTGATTACACTAGGGACAAATGGGAAAGCAAGTCATGTAGGAAAGGGGCATTCTTAGAGTTGAAAACTTTCCCCTAGGGGATAGGATAGTGACTCCAGTGTGATAGGGAACTAATTAGAATATCAATTTTTAGGATGTAGATGTATTTGTTTGTTCCTTTGACTTGAGGCCTGGCCCACACCAGGAGGTGTTTGTCTCCCCACAGTTGTAAAGTACCTACACTGGCTCCTTTGAGGACCTAGCCCTGTCTCACTGCCTATAATATTTCTAACTAACTGGCTGCCTGAAACAATTAGGCCACAGGAAACTACACTAAGTCCAATACCCATTGATTCATGTTCAAGTAGACTCTTGTCTGTCCCTGGAAGTTGATTAATTTCTCTAGCTATGGTATCAGGTGAGGTTTCTTGGAGCATCACCTGGTTTGATTTTTCATCTTGGGCCCTAGACTCACCTCCCACATTCCTCCCCCACTCTGGGACTCACTATGACCTTCCCTCCACTCACCAGGGCATAGCCATCTCTGGCTGACACATGACTCTGCCCTGGAGATACTGCTACTAAAATCACCAGTGGGTTACAGGCAGAACTCAGTCTATAATGTGCATCTCAGTTCTTGTCTGTGCCTCAGAGCCCATAGTTTCTTCATGGCAATCTTGGATATTATTTTTAATGTATTTTACTAGTTGGAAGACAGTCAGAAAGTTTCATTTAGCTGAGAAAGCAGGCAAATTACAAGATAGCTTGTGCTTTCTTGCTGTGTTTTCAAAATTACTGCATTGAACTGACTTACATTAATTTTCCTGTGATGAAATTGGAGGTCTTAGAGAGGGCAGCCTGGAGCCACTAAACAATGTGGTCTGAACTTATTTTACTGCCCTAGTGTCTGGCAGTCAGGAGTGGGATTTGCCTTACATGTGCCATGCAGCACTCATGTATGTTTCACCACCATGAACTCAGCACAGGGACCACAGCAGCCCCCTTCAAAAACTCAGGGTGGATCTGAGTAGCACTGTGGCTCTATGATTGCTAAGAACTGGGTGCTGGGAAGAAGGTGCACCTGCCTGGGTTACAAAGCCTAAGTGGGGGCTTTGCCTAGACTCCTCCAGGCATTCTTCATGAGCAACAGTAAGATGCTATCATTGTTTGGAATATTCCCGAGTGTGTTACTCTTTATTCCCTTAAGTTATATTCTAGGAAGAGCTATTTTACAAAAGTGTCTGCCATGGAGAGATTTACCAGCTAGGAATCATATGATGCTATGTTGTTTTTAAATGTTCAGGGTTGTTTGTGGGAAGCAATCCCATCACAGATTCAGAGATGAACAAACACACATGCAGTGTGAGACAAAATATGAACACAAGGATTTCTTCTCCAATAGGACAGGCCATTGTAGTGTAATTAGAAATGGAGCTGAATGGGTCACCCCTTCTCACCATGTAATTTTATATTGTGCCTTATGGCTATTCCAGAGTCCATTATCCTAGGAGAGATAAAAAGTAGAATAACAAAGCTTAGGCAATGCAGATGCCTGAGGTGAGAGCACACTCAGTGTTAGATCTGCTAGCCTGACCTTCTGGTCAGCATTACCCTCCTCCCACCTCATTAGAGACCTGAAATACCCACTGGCAAGCACAGCTCAAGATTCAGGTGAAGACCCTTAAAGCAGGTGTCCAGCCTTTAAATAGTAAAAACCTAAATTATCAGCCCACTTTTGTTCTGTTGCTGTTTTTTTTTTCTGTCACCTGGTGTGTTTACACATTCATTGGCATAGATGAGCCCTGAGCACAACCTCTTACAATCTTAAATAAATGGAGCTGCTTACTACTTGCTACTGAGCATACAATTGGCAACGCTTTTTCATTGTACACAAGAATCTGAACTATTATTAGCCTGCTGCCCTGCAGCAGTTGTTGCCAGAGCCAATGGAGAGCAAAAGGAAGTAATTGTGCTCCTTGGTGCATGCTGGACTGAATTTTAGGATGTCCACTTGTCCTGCCACAGTATAATAATTAAAAATAGCCAAAAACAATATTAAAACTATAAATATTCTTTTAAATGTAATGTTGTTTATAGCAAAGCAATTTGTTTTTAATTTTCTTGATTTAATGGAAATAAACTCAGCCAATAATATGTTTAACTCTTGGTTCATCTCATTATTATTTGCTAGAATTGCCATGAGCTAAAGCTACACTGAAGCTGATTGTCCTGGAATAGATTTGCCAGTCTTCTGAGCATCCAGTAGATGAAGTGTTTTAAGTAGCAGAAATTCAAATGCTAAAACCATTTTACAATCATCTCCAAATTCACCACACCAAGATGCTGACTTTTAATGTAGTCTTCATACAGAATCTCCACAGAAACATCTAGACAGAAAGTAACTTGTTTTATAACTGGCATGAATGACATTTGGGAGACCTACTTTCTAGAACATTTGCCACTTATCCTGCTTTATTGGCATTATGTCAATATGGTCTTTTTCATTATTTTATCCCACTGTCATTGTAATTCTTTATCAGGAAGTACACAAAAATTAATCACTTCTACTATTTGCCTATAAAATATTATCTCTAATAACACCAGTAAATGGTTATCAATTATTTGCAGAATATAATTAAACTTATTTTTGATGACTTTGTAAATGTAATTTTTTTACCTAAGACATATCCATGATGAACAAGACAAATTTAAAAAATACAGTTCCAGAAGAAGTGAAATGACCCTTATGACATTAAATGAAATCTTTGGCTAAGGAGAAGACAAGATGGCCAATCAGTGGGCAACAAAATACAAAGCCTCCCGGGAGAAACAACTCCCATTAATAAAGCACCCTGGAGAGACCCAGACAGGGGGAGATAGATCCTCTTGACACAGGAAGAAATTAAAACATAAAAAAGCTCATCAAATACTTTGGGATTACAACTGAGATAGCTGAAGATTGTGGGACACAGCATTTTCATGGTGACCCAGCAAGTGTGCACCAGCTTGGATCCGTGCCGGCTGGCAGAGCCGCCCAGACTCATTCCCACCGCCACTCACAGGAAGAACTTCAGCACTGAGGTTGGGGGTTGGTGAGCCCAACAGAGAGTGGACCCAGTGAAGTGACCTTCATTAATCCATGGTCAGTGCTGGGAATGAGACCCACACACACATGGGAGGGGGTGTGACCAAATGGGTGACATGTTGGAATTGGGCAGGAGGAGCCTGAACTGGGAGTAACAATGACTTCAGTTGGTTGTTCCCTCCCCAGAGCAGATTCATGGGATTTGCTTGGACTAGGCCGCACCCCTGGCCGGGACCCAATGAGCCTTCCCAAATCGATTCACTGCGCCTAGCATGCACGAACTGGGTGAAAGGCCCCTGAAGTTTGGTTGGCCCGGTGGGGAGGGGCAGGCATATGCAGCCTGCTTATACCTCAGTGACAAGAGCAGGCAGGAGAGGGCAGAGAGGTCCCTCACCAGTGTGCTTTGTAGGAACCGTGGCCAACAGGGAAGGGGGCTGGGACCTACAGTGTAACTTGAGTGGAGGAAGCCAGGGCCATGACAGGAGAGAGAGGCAGGAGGAGGACCCCAGCCCAGAACCCTGAGAACACTGAACCAGGAGAAGGAAAAACAAGGGAGACTGAGGGCAGCAACCACACATCAGACATGGCTTCAATGGACATTAAGAGATATCTTTGGGACCTTATAGATGAGCTCAAAACTGAAATATTAAATCAGGTAAAGCAGAATATGAGTATAGTAATAAAAGAAATGTTCTCAGGAAGCATCTCTCAGGATGATACAGACAGAAGAAGGGAGGAACACAAAAAAAGGGGAGAAATGTTCGATAAAGAATATAAAGAAAATATAGAATACATGAAGCAGATTCAAAGAGACTATCAGGAAATTAAAAACTCCACTGAAAGCTGGCAAAACTCCTTAAAAGAAACTAAGGATAGACTATCAAAATTTGAGGACAAATTGGCAGTGTGTGATGATGAAAGATCTCTTAAAAATAACAAGGAAACAGGCAGTAACAATACAAAGGCTAGAAGATGACAAGAGAATCTACAATTTAAGAAATGTGAATGAAGAAGCAGGAATACATACAGGCAAATTACAAAGGCTATTCACGGAAATAATTAAGGAAAACTTCCCAAGCATGGGAAAAGAAAATGACATTCGGTTGTATGAGGCATACAGAACCCCAGCCACCTACAACCAAAACAGTTCTACACTCAGACATATAATAATCAAGATGCCAGAAATTCAATATAAAAACAAAATATTAAAAGCCATCAGAGAAAAGAAACAGATTACCTAAAAAGGTAAGCCCATCAGAATCACAGTTGACTTCTCAACACAGACCATCAGATCAAGAAGAGCTTGGAGTGAAGTATTCAAAGCCCTGAAAGAAGATAACCTCCAGCCCAGATTGATGTACCCTGCAAAACTGTCACTAGAAATTAATGGAGAAACAAGATGCTTCCATGACAAAGAGGAACTGGGCGAGTTTGTGACCACCAATCCAACCCTACTGAGAATACTGAAGGACATTCTAGAGAGAGAGAAAAAAATACCAGGATTTTAGGAACAGTGGCAGTAAGGCCTCAATGAGTGGGGCAGGCAGTAGAATAAAGGAGAAAAGTAGACAAACAAAGGCAGGAAAATAGCATGGCAGAAATGAGGCAGATAAGGATAACTAGAAACTCTAACATAGATGGCCTTGATATGCTATATTGTTAATAGTGCACCAGGATTTAAAACCCACATTACTCACACTACTCTGCTTAGATGTATTATATTCTGTTCCAGTCATTCTACCTGTACTAGATTTGAGGGCACAGACAGTAATCCTGAAAATAACAGGATATAGTATGGTAATCATCCTTAATTTCCTATTAACTTAATCTAAAGCTCTGTAAAACCTACA
>PVLA01018500.1:0-14396 GCA_004027455.1 Hydrochoerus hydrochaeris
AGGGGAGGGAAAAGAATTTAGCTAGTAAACCCTTGAAGGTGGGTGATGTTTAATGGCTTGGTTTAAGTACTGGCTTTGTCAAACACTGAATGACCTTGTGGTTGCTATTTAATTTCATAATCCTGCATTTTTCATCCATTTTATGTATGCAATAATGATATTTGCTGTATAATTTTTTTTTTTTTGTACCAGGAATCAAACTCACAACCTCACACTTGTCAGGCAGGCACTCATGCTGCTGAGCTAAATCCCTGGTCCTATATAAATTTATCTTGAGGGTCCAAATAAGGATGTAGGAAAAGAACTTTTAGAAGTATTGTCTACTCCAAAAAGACTGTGGGACTTGGTCCTCCAGACCTGAAACTAATGAAACAGATGAATTTATACTCTTTTGCTGTTTCAATTATGTTTAGAATCTGTGTGATAAAAGACTATATTTTCTAGATCTTATGGACTTGAGAGCATACCCCAAATTTAGATAGTGAAGTTCTAAACTCTACTACCTGTGACTGTATTTGGAGACAGGGCATTTCAAGAGGCAACTCAGATAAAATTAAGACAGAGGGTGTTTCTAATCTTATCCCCCTAAAACCCTTTATATGAAGAGGTTAGGACACAAACGCACATAAAGAAGACCATCAAACCTATCTATCCATAATCCAGGAGGAGAGTTTTTTAAAGACATCAGCTCACTACCAATTTGATCTCAGACATCTGGCCTCTAGAATGGTGGAAAGACAAATTTCTGTTGTTTAAACCATTCAGTATACAAAGTATAACCATCCAGTAACAAAGTATAACCATACTTTGTTATGGCAGCCTTAGTAAGCACTGCGTAAGAGCTAACTTAATGTTATGGTAGAGTGTCAGATACAATTTAAAATTTAGTTTAATTTAATTTAATTATATAGATTTAGAAGCTGATAGTATATGAGTAAAGTTTTTGCTGAGAAAAGATTATTAGATGAGGGGATTAAGAACTCTTATTAGCTATATAATCTTGAGTTTTCATATGCTATAAAATGGATTGAAAAAATGAAAGAATTATTTAAATTATTCAAATATAAGTTACGTTTGAAAGTTTTTCTACTCAAGGAAAATTTTAAATTTATTTTCACATGAAAAGTAACATGCATAGAAAAACTTACTTAATTCCCTGTGATTAAAGTGTGACAAATTTAAATTCGAGTCATTTTCCTTATGAGCACAAATGGAATGTTAATTAATGGTAAATGTTAGCCTCAGAAAAACATGATTAGGGATTTAAATCTACTGCTTTTTTTATCCCTCAAACCTAATAATGCATCCCATTTAAAGTAATTTAGGAAGACCAGAAATTTGGCTTAATTTCACTACATCTATTCATCATTACTATTTTTGTGATATTATTATGCTGTTAAATTATATGAATATCAGCAAAAAAACACATATTTTCAAGAAAAAAGTAGTATAATTGTGTTGTGCCAATGATATTGCTATTGCCTGAGATTCTTACAATATTGGCCTATATTTTATTTGTATTTATATTTTTTGAAAGCCTATTCTTTGTATTAACTGATTTCCATTCATTGTTCCTTAATGCTTTAAGAACTACATAAATATGAGCAATCTCGCTACAAGAAAATAATTGCTTTAACTATTGATTGCAATTTCTTTGGGAGCATTTCACAAAACAATTAAAACCTTTACTAGTTCCAATAACCTCGTGTACTGTTATAATGCGTTGTGTCTAATAACATTTTGCTCTGTGATCGTTTTACCAGTCACAGAAATTAGGCCGGTAGTTTATATGCCGCATTTACTTGGAGAGAGAACTTGAAAAATGTTTCCTCTGCATCAAGTTTTTTCCTTGATTTTTAAATCACAAAGTTTCTGACACTTTAAAATAAGTGAATGTGTCAACTTTCTGCAGGCAATGGAGTAGCATGTAAAATACTACTGATTTCAAAGGGAGCCCTTAAACAAAAAAAAAGTGTTTAAACAGACCGTTCCAGGAAAAGGCAATTCCCTTGTTATGCCCTCAATTCTGAAAACACAAGATCAATATTTAGCATAGTTTTCAATGACTGTATTAGATAGCTAAAATTACAGGAGCTTAAATAAAAACGCATTGTATTTCCTACTTAAGTAATAGTGCAAGTCCCTTCAGTCAAGGCCTGTAGGAGCTGCACAGGGCTGAAGGTCTGGTCTCCTTCTCCTGTGTGGCCCTTTCCTCTTCAGGTGTGTCCTTCACCTGGACTGTCCAATACATTCATGTTCACCATGTCTGTTTTTGGGGGAACAAGAAGGAATAAAGGATCAGAAGGAGAGTAAAATCCCTCGCCTTTTAAAGAAACGTGCACATCATTTCCAGATTGGCCAGAAAATAATCAAACATGGGAAGCTGAGAAATGTGCCTCACTGAAACTTTTGTCTGTGGATAGTAGAAATTGTGAATGAAAGAGTGGAGATAAATAACCTTTGCCATCTCAAAGAATAGATTTTTTTTTCTTTCACAAATATTAATGCAAAACCCTGGAGTATAACAAATGTCATATTGGAAACTTAAGTTGTATCTTTTTGTATGGTATGAAATTCAACAACCCACTCTAAAAAGTGAAACATCTTGTCTGGTCTCCAAAGGTGTACTTGCATCAGGTGCTTTCCAGTGAATCAGAGCTTCACAAAACTTCAGAGCTGTGGTCACAGAAGTGCTGCCCCAGTAGTTTCTTTTCTTTTCTTTTCTTTTCTTTTCTTTTCTTTTCTTTTCTTTTCTTTTCTTTTCTTTTCTCAATAGAAACAGAAATTGTGAGATACATTTAGCTTACATCACTTCCTAAAATAAAAAATAAAGCACTATAGGTTGTTAATGATTACGTTAACATTTCTGTCCTAAATTGAATTTGGCTCAGTTCCTCTGGCAATATGTTTAGGAAAGCCTGAATTTACCTTTATGAATATGGTTCTAATTTCTGTTTTTATTAATTGAAGCAATTGCTTTATTATTTTTCTGACTAAAAAAGTATTTAATTTAACATTGTATAACTTTATCATCAAAAGATAATTCCTGTTATCATTTTGATGTATTTTCTTCCATATTTTTGTCAGTCATTATGTTGGTTACTTTTTTATGATTGCTGAGACAAAATACACAATGCCCAAAATTAAAGAAGGAAAGGTTTATTTAACTCTCAGTTTGTAGAGGTTTTAGTCTATAATCAACTGGCTCCAAGGCAAAGTGGCACATGGCAGAGAACAACAGTACATGGTGGTAGAAAAAGAAAAAGCAACAAGAACAAAAAGGGAGGAGCATGGAGAGAAAACTCTCTCTGTCCCTTATATTGTATGTAGGCCACCACTCTAGGGTGTGTGTAGCACTTACACCCATAATCCCAGCATTGGACCATGAATTAGTTGCGAATTTTAGAAGCTGCTGCCATAACTGAATGAGGCTTTGGGGGAGCATTCAAACATAAACCATAACAGTTACATAGACTGTGAACTAGTATATTCACTATATGTTGTATTAAGCACATGATTTTTGAAAACTGTGATATTACCCTGGCTTCTAAGGGAAACTCACTGTGATGACTTGAGATACTCTAAACATGAAGATGCCTGCTTTCCTTGTTTTTCTACTTCTTATATGTCTTATCCCAATCTCATTCCTAACTATTCCATGGTTATATGTTACTTTGGCTTAAGGGAACTTAAAACTGTTACGACTTTTCTTACCTGTAATAAGATATTTTTATAGACTTCAATATCTTTTTAAAAGTTTTAAACAGCTTTCTCTCCACATTGTGATTTATAGCAACTGAGAAAGGATCTTGTGATGCAGCAACCCTGAATTTTTCTCCTTTGTGATTTGAATGCTTGTTCCTGGTCTGTTAACCACTGGCTGAGATGCAATCTATATATAATCTATATAGCTATAGTCTTCTGGACATACTCGAGAAAAGCAGATAATTTTTTTCTGGTTTTTTTTTTAACAGGGAAGCCAGTTCTATTTTAGAGATTTCACTGAAAACAACTTCATGAAACTAAAGTTTAGCTAAGTAAGTTATATAAGTTATAATATCTTTTATGTAAGATATGATATATCTTTTTAACTATGTATTTTAGAGACACTTTATGCATACTTTTGTGTGTCATTTTCCTAATACTGTAACTTTTCCAATGAGGCATATCTCATTATCTTTTATCATCCAGTGTTGAAAATACATTGAAAAACACACTGTCATTCTACTCTCAGTTCTCTGCAGATAAGCAATTTTATTCTATTTTAAAATGCTTATAAAGTTTTAGGATGTTTTATTTTTCCTGGTTATAAAAAAACTGGAATTTCTATTAAGTGTGGACCTTTTAAAATTGTATTGCTTGTTACTTTTAATCTGGAAATTTGTTTTTCCTTATCTCTGTAGAATGCTTCTGTGTTAGTCTTTGAGTAATGTCTCTCCTTTATTATCCATAGTCTTTCCCTGAAATTCTTTGTCATACATGCTCAAGCCTTATTAAATTTCTGTGTCTTATGACTTTATATTTTTATGTTTTGTCTGTGCTATATATTCTGAGATATTCTTTTATATCCAGCATTTTTGCACTGTACCAACATTATGTTGAAACAAGAGAATACGTGTTATGATACATCTTTTTAACTATGTATACTTTGAAAATTAGATTTTATAACTTTTCCAAAAAACACCAAGTTGCCATCACCAAATTTCAAGTAATAGTCTACCTCAATTACATTGTCTCACAGTTAGGTATGGCTAAGATCCAATCTTCAGTTATGTAATATAAACTAGAAGTTCATAAATTATTATTGAGTACAAATAGGAAGAAATTAAGTTTAAAATGCACAATCTAAAAAATATGAAAAATTAAAATTGAAAATTCTGTCATAAACAGCAGAATTGAAGCTACTAAAAGAAAACTCAATGATTGAGAATAAAAAGCATGCTCTTCTACAATACAAAATAAAAAAAGATTAGAGATAACCTTGATATGTAAAACTGAAAATATCTACCATATTTATTAAAGATTTTTTCAAAAGAGAAATAGATTAAAGTTCATGACCCAATTCTCTCATTTTTGATGTAATTTTTGCTGTAATCTTATATAGAAGTAAGGCCTGTGTAGCAACTTCTTGGGAGAAAGAACACTTTTGTTCCTGCCTTCCTTCCATCCCATTGCCTACTTACACAGATTTTTCTTTCCAAAATTGAATTGGGGTGAAGAAAGCTCTAGGGCTCAGTATAGGAAAGCCTAGGGAAGAAAGCCTAGACCCTCTGACCATAGAGTGAAACTAACATTATTTCCCCACTGCATGTGTGTGTGTGTGTGTGTGTGTGTGCGCGTCCCCTTGCTTTTGGAGTAGTAAAATACAAGACTCTGACATAGAAAACTGCATTTGATGACTTAGATTTTTGGAAATATATAGAAGATAGTAACTTTTTACTAATGCATGTTTATAGTATGTAAGACTGACATTTCTTGTGAGTTGGTACATGTATATAACAGATCTTCACTACTTCTTTCATCCTTTTCCTTCCCTACCTTCCTCTTCCATTCATCTCTTGTTTCTTTTACATCTTTCTGGTTCACAATCTTTGTGTGGAGTTTGGGTACATGTGCATAATTTCTACTAACTAAATCTTGGAAATGGTCTATGTGTTCACCAACAGATAAGTGGACAGAGAAATTGTGATACTTATGCACAATAGAGTGCTATTCTGCCATAAAGAAAGATAAGCTTTGTAATTTGCAACAAAATGGATGCACCTTGAGTCCACTAAGTTAAGTGAAACAAATCAGATGTATAATCTTGAATGTCATATGGTTTCTCTAATATGAGAAACTCAAAATACAAATAGAAAATAAACTTGAGACAGTAACAGAGTATTTCAAAGTATTTCTTTCCCTGTATATTTTACTATGGATGACCTATTTCTTTGTGAAATCTGTCAGCATATAAGTAACTGTTGAAGTGCAAAGGTGTTTTTTAAGGACCCAATGCCCCTCTAAGGACTTTTTTATTCAGTATAAATCATTTCCTTAAGTGCTAGTTCATTGTGGAATGAATCAAAAAGACAGTGTTGGCTTGATATATTCAATTAATAAAACTTCACTAGAGAGACTGAGACTGCTGTAAGTTCTCTGAAAATGATGAAGACTTTTCACAGATATTTTACCAAGAGAGGCAGAGTAACTTCTATTGGCATGGAGTTTGAAGATTTTGCATTTGTGGTTATTTCATTTGTTTTTCTCTTAAACTTTAACAGAAAAATCTCATTCCTTTTATAAAAATTCTTCTTAGTCTTTTCATTTGGGGAATTAATTAATTCTGCTATTACCTCTCTCTGGCTTTCTAACATCAGTAGCCATCAAGGATTATTCAATATCCACCAAAGACCTTTATTAGGGAAATAAACCAGACTATCTTCTCAGATGTCCTTCAGTCAAACAGATGACAAGATTGTCTCTTTTACCTGACTAAATTCTGGAGATCAGCGTTTCTCGAATGTTCAAACAAGAGCCAATATAGAATATAAATTTAATCCAAGTTAAAATATAAGATTTACATTAGAGAGACAATAGAAAACTTGAATTCTGAGAGATTGGCACAAATATGATGCCCTAATTAGTTGAAACAAAGACTTTAAAATTGACATACTGATTAGGCAAAGTATGAACCAATTAAAGAAAAATTTCTACACTTAGCTATCTACTTACATGTGATATTAACTCTGTTCCTCTAAGAATAAAAATCTTGTTATTTCACAGGTAAAAAAAAAGTTAATCTCAGAGTAACTTACTCAGTGTCAAAACAGCTAGAATTTGGTCTAGTGCTATGAATTCCAAAGCTCATGTACCTAGTATTATAAATTCAAATTTCACAACTGAAATACAGTGGTAATGCTGGGATGCAGGTAACCCTGAGAATTATGATTTCAGGTTAGACCAGGAAGAGTAGGTTAAGAAATAGTTTCCAAAGTCAGTGACAAAAATTAAAAATTGAGACTATATTTTCTTTTCTTAGAATAGAGACTCACAAATAGAAGAGCAAGAAATAAATGTAATCTAAAAAAATTATTCTCTATTCAGTACACAAAATCACTTAATCAGGAAACACTTAACTCATATTTTTAGAGAGCTACATAGAGACACAGACTTCTGATGGAATTGTTTCTTCTACAGAGATACAGGAAATGAATGATGTAGGATGACACAGCATAATTCTCATTCATGAGAAAAGAGAACAAGTGCCTTGAGGATAAATAAACTATTAAGCCTATATATACACTGTAAATTTTGCTTGAAGAAATAATTTTCCTATCGAAAGCTCCCAGATTGAGCAGGAAATTATAGAGGGGATAATAAGAGCCCAGCTGCTGCCTCCAGTGAGACATAAATGATTTCACCAGCAGCTGGGAAAACTCATATAATAGCTGATAGGTCAAGACCACAAATGGATACATGCACCTTTGCTTTTACTCCTGCAGGATTTCATTTCATTGAGATCTTAGTTTTTTACAAACCCAAATAGATGTGTAAGAGACCCTCACTTAACTGCTTCTCCTTTGTGTTTTTTTCCTCTTTCTATTGTTTCTATGAATCGTGTATTCACAACTAAATTAGATGATAGGAAAAATACTCATTTCCCCAAATAAAGTTATTCCATTCAACAATAGCCTCTTCATGCACAAAGGCTTATTTCATCTTCTTATTGGGGTCACCCATCTGGCTTTCCTGGTAGGAGAAAAGCAGTTTAAACAAGCTGATTCTTTTATGTCTGAGTAAATGCAAGTCAGGAAGAGAAAACTCAAGCAGAGTGAGATGTAATTGGTCAGGCAACTCCCCTTTTTGATCTTTATCCCACCGCCTCAAAAAGTCAATTCATTCTTCCAGGTGTGGAACCCTGAAATCAACACAGATCTATAGTTCTTTAGTACCCACCCCCAAAAAAGCTGATTATAAATTCCTTTCCTCCTTTAAAGGATCAGCACTGTCAGGCATTGTCTGCTGTCTGCGGTTATGGAGGATCTTCCTTCTTTTTAAATTTGTTTCTCATTGTGTATATTTGATTCCTTGGTTAATATACTTTATCGGATTTCGTTACGCTTCCACTTCATGTCCCATTCTTGTTTAAACATCTTGTTTAAATATCAAATAGAATAACTGTTTTTATTTCTACAAGATATAGAGTGGTTACATCAATACAATAAAAAACACTGATGGGTAATTTGAGACCTTTGTTTTAGAAGTTTCTCTAAGAAACATATCTATCATAAGCATAATTCATAAGTGAACATTCCATAAACATCTGTTGAAAGACATAAAGTAGGAAAAATCTCTATCTTTCCTTTTTGTCAATTGATGCTTTGTATCTTCAAAACTTACCTCTTTGAAATTCTATTCAAGCAAAACCCACCCAGCTGTTTATTTCTCTACTTGACATCCCCTGTTATCAAATTTAATAGAGAAAGGACATGAATATTTACCAGGCACCTACCAAAGTGAGGCACAAAGCCAAGTAATTTTCACATGCTATATTTAAATCCACACAAATTTTCTCCTTTTAGATATGATAAAATATTGACTCAGAATGGTCAAAGATTTCCTTCCTTAGGATGTAGAAAATCACAAGATGATTTTTCCCAACAGAACAACTAAGAAGATGGATAGACCACAAAAAATTACAGTTTTTATAGCCGTCAGAGGCTTGAGGTGCACTGACAAGCTAGAGAACAAGATTTCAGAGCTCTACCAGGTTATGTGAGGAGAGAAAGTATCTCCTGATGCATTTAACCCTGGAAGCACAGTGGGAGGAGGTGCAGGCACAGCACAGATGGTGATATTTACAGGGTCAGGAGCAGCCAACAAGATTCCTAAGGGCACCTGGGCTGGCATGACAGATAAAAATCTTGAAGGGCTTAAGAGACAGAGTCTGTACCCACCTGCCAGGTGTTGCCTGAAGAAGGTGTGACAGAGATTTATGGAATGATATAACTAGGCTGGAAGGCTGGAGTGCAGAGGAAAGTTTCTGGTGATGTGAAAAACATGACTGTGAAGCACTGAGACATAGTAAGAATTTTATTGGTAGTTATTTCAACCAAGTCCTATTTGAGGAAAAGTCTTAATTGGGCCTTCAAAGTGTTTGAAACTTGGGGACCTTTTTACAAATTTTAACCTTTACCAGATCAAGTTTAACTACAGATTATAGAAAAGAGTATCCCAATTAATGAGGATAAATATCATTTATTTCAATTTCAATTATACTTTATACCAAGGTCCAGAATCCAAATTATAAGATGTTCATCAGTATTAAAAATATGACTTATGGTCAAAAGAAAGAATAAGCAACAGAAGCAGATGCAAAACCCAGAGGTTAAAATGAACAGATGAGAAAATTTAAAACAACTGTTATAAATCTGTGAAATTGTTTCAGGTAAATGTGGACAATAAGCTTGAATAAATAAAGAATTTTAGCAAAAACTAATGTACAAATGAGGGCAAGGATTGTAGTTCAGGGACAGAACACTTGCCACACTTGTGTGAGATCCTGGGTTCAATCCCTAGTACTCAGAGAAGAAGAAGAAGAAGAAGAAGAAGAAGAAGAAGAAGAAGAAGAAGAAGAAGAAGAAGAAGAAGAAGAAGAAGAAGAAGAAGGAGAAAAATTTTAGAATTAAAAATGAAAAATTATTTCAAATGTTTAACATCAGAAAGAATAATTGAAAAGAAAATATAAGTGAACCACTATAGTTTTGTAGATTTTTCACAAATTAAAGACACAAAGAATTTAAATTAATTAAACTTCAGCAATCCTAAGCTCCTCTTAGAATAAAAAGAACTCTATGCCACTGCCATCTCTGGATGCATCAAAAATAAGATGTTATCTCAAAGTGACAATTATTAAATAGAAACTATAGATTTTTAATTCAAGTCATTCTGATAACAAAGTGTGATCTCTCTGTTAGAAAGTTTAGTACACTCATTTCTTATCAGAGTGCTTTTATTTATTTGTTTTCTATCAGAAGTCTCTTCATTTAGATCACAAAATCTCTATAGATAAGATGTGCATTTTCTAAAACAGTTTCATTTTGTGTGATCCCAAATTGAGTTATCTCCATACAAAAGTATATGACATCAAAATTAAATGTGGTCTACACTAAAACCAATTCTGATGGAGGGATTGTGAGATATAGACATAGATCTTATGTAGACTCTAGAGGTATGCTTAAATTATCTTACTGATATGAGGTTCTTACATTTTTTTCCTTCCAGACTCAATATTTACTATTTTATTATTGTTCTTTGGCACAGCAAAATAAGAGTCTCAAAAATCAAATGTCTTCTATGGCTAGATAAATAAACTATTTGTATCAGGCAAAATTACATAAGAATAAGATAATAGAGTGTAATGAAAACTTACAGACATATAAAGATCTGTAAAGTAATATCATACCAAGATGTATTTCAATTCAAATATATTTTTAACCATTTCCTGACCTAGATTTTAAAGCAGCTTTTTCCTTACATCAAAAAAATTTTTTCTGCTAAGCAGAGTGCAGAATTTAAAATCCCGTCTTTGGTGACAGACAAAACTGCTGATTATTTAACACAAACTTTTATAGTCACTACTTTTAGTTTTTAAAGATGTCACTAGATGGGATCTCAGGATAGAGTCCTCTGACATAGGAGATCAGGATGTGGCAAAGCTGGCTGAGGAAGTATGCATGACCTGTTAATTACCAGATCCTGGAACACATGCACAGAGTAGTTTCCAAAGTCTTGTACATGAACTTGAGCAAATTTTCAATAAAAACGTCTAGATGACATTAGCATGAGGTTTGAGATTCCAGCACCTCATGCTACTCTCAGGACCTGTTTGTAGAAGTTCTCATGAGTTTCCCTAAGAGTTGAACAATAAAAAAAGGATGCAAAAATGGAAAGATATTCCTTGTTCTTGGTTAGGAAGAACCAACATTGTGAAAATGGCCATACTTCCAAAACTGTTATATAGATTTAATGCAATACTAACCATAATGCCAATAACATACCTTATAAATCTAGAGAAAACATCCCTAAAATTTATTTGGAAACTGAAGAGATCTAGAATAGCAAAGGTAATCCTGGATAATAAAAGCAAGGAAGGAGGCATCTCAATCCCTGACTTAAAATTATACTACAAAGCTACAAAGAGAAAATCAGCATGGTACTGGAAAAAAATAAAACAGACCTGAGGATCAGTGAAACAGATTGGAAGATGCAAACACAACTACAAAGACAGTTAGCCACCTTATCTTTGACAAAGGAGCTAAACATGTTCACTGGAAAAAAGATAGCCTCTTTAATAAATGGTGCTGGAAAAATTGGCTTTTCACAGGCCAAAGACTGAAACTAGACCCATATCTATCAACATGCACTAAACTAAAGTCAAAATGGATCAAAGATCTAAATATTAAAATATAAACACTAAATCTGCTAGAAAACAAGGTAGGTAGAAATCTTGAAGACATGAGGGTAGGCAAAGGGTTCATGTACAAAATGCAAACTACACGGGAAGTACTTCAAAGAATCAACTGGGATCTCATTTTTTAAAAAAGTTTTTGTACTTTAAAAGAAATCACCAACAGAATGGGAAATCATTTTAGCCAGCTGTCCCTCACACAAAGGACTTATATCTAGAACATATAAAGAATTGAAAAACTTCAGGGCCCCAAATTCAAAGACCCAATACAAAAATGGGAATCTGAGCTGAACACTCACTGCTCAAATGAAGAAATACAAATAAATGACAAATAAATACATGAACATCACCAGTCATTCGAGAAATGCAAATTTAAACAACATTGAGATTCCATCTCACTCCAGAAAGAATGGCTGCCATCAAGAAATCAACAGATGCCAAATGTTGGTGGGGCTGTGGGGCATAAGGAACTCTTCTCCACTATTGGTAGGAGTGTAGACTGGTGCAAACACTGTGGAAATCAGTATGGAGATTCTTTAAAAACTAAGATTGGAAGTTTCGTTCAATGTAGCTATTCCTCTTTTGGGTATTTTCCTAGAAAAACTGAAAATGTCACACTATGGCGATATATGTTCATTCATGTTTATAGCAGCACAACTGGTAATAGAAAAATCTTGGAAACAAAGAAAATGTCCATCAACTGCAGAATGGATAAAAAACCTGGTATTTTTATATGATGGAGTATCACTCATCTCTAAACATGGATAATCCTGAGGCTTTTATAGGTAAATGGAGGCAACTTGAAACTATCCTTATAGGTGAAATAAATCAGACTCACATTTCTAAATATCATACTGTCTCCTCAGTGTAAAAAATGTCATAATAATAAAAAACTGAAAGAGTAGTAAGATCCAAAATGTACAATAGGTATTGTATTAATGAAAGGGACAGAAAGTGCTCTAAAGGAAAAAACCAACTGGATTAGGGGAGAGAGAAAAGGAAGAAAGGAAAAGATTGTGCGTAGGTATATACATAACTGTATGTGTGTGTATGTGTGCATGATAGATAACTACACTCCTAATTCTCTGTTAGTTCATCAAAAAAAAAGTTTGAGCTGTCACTGATTGTTTCATCATTTTTATGCCTATTTTATAACCTGAACAACTACTTCTAAGATAACAATATGCAATATATTAACTAATGTTGATTTCTTAGTGTTTTTTTTAAATTCTGTATGATTTCTATCCTTTTTTTTGTTTTGCTCTTTTTTAAAAAATTAAAACAAAGAAGAATGCAGATGAGCAAGAGGAGCTTGCTATTGTGACTCCTCACAGTGACCCACAGGGAATTCTCCAGGGTAGTCTTTTGTGTTGCTTTTTAGTTCTTAACTTGGCCCAAGTTTGCTCTGCAGAGCCAGTTTCTCTCTTATTCTTCACTTTTACTTTTTCAAATAATCTTTGTCATTGCTTTTTGCTCATTTTATTCAATTCTTCATTTTAGATGAGAAGAACCCGGAATCCAACTCCAGAAGGAGAGGCATGGAACCCAGCAACATTTATTTGGAAAGCCACTTTTAGGAGCTACCAGATAACATATTGGTGTCTCCAGGCAGGAGAAACAAAAGACAAGAGTTCCGGTAACACTCCCAAAGAGAAAATTGATACCTCCGTTTACCCGGGGTAGGTTTTTGGCCCTGATAGTAGAAAAGGATTTCAGGACATAATAGTGTGAGATTAGGATATATTATCAAGTTTGAGGAACTCAAGAAGTATAGCTCTAATGAAGATGATCAGATTGGTTCACAAACAAATGACTAGCTTTTATGTATTGGCTAAGTGGCCTAAGCCTCAGTTTTTTGCTAGATGGTTCCAAAGAAATTATTATTATTTAATCCAATCTGCAGAGATGATAGTTGCTACTTGGGAAAGTCTTAGTTCTGTAGAGGCTCTGTTGGAAGCCAAGATTTAGGATAGTGACTGGAGACCCTGTGTGCATAGTTGTGAGTTAAATGTCTTTGTAAGTCTCTTTTTTTGGATTTCTCAGTCTTGAAGGTGGAAAGATAGTTATGTAAATTTAGGTCTAACCAACTTTGTGTTGCCAGCTGTTAGACAGGCACTCCCTAACTGATTAACAAGCCTATCTGCAGAGCTAAGCAAGAACCTGACAAAGACTTTAAGGTAGTGTAAAAGAAAGAAAGAAAATGAAGCACAAGCATTGTTCTGATTTTAGTTACCCACAAGGCATTCACAGGCCCAAGTAAAGAATCACTGATGTCTTTTTTGTGTCTTTATTTTCCAGAATCAGCTTGTGAGTTCCTGTTTCAGAAGAAAACACAAATTTTGCCTTTAAATGAGTAACTGATTTAAGATGCAGCCTGTTTTTGACCTATGTCCCTATAGAGGTCTTTGTTTCAGTAACAGCAGTATCTACCTCTTAAATTGTAGTATTGCCGGAGTCCAGCTGCGGCAGGGCTAGGGTTTCCCAAAGGTGGTTAGGGAGTCGGCGATTGAGAGACAGAAAACACTGCACACCAGTCTGTGAGTGAATCTGAATCCGCTTTATTTTTTAGAAGCTGGAATATATATTTGCTAACCTTTGGCAGCCACCCCCAGCCCCAAGCAGGAAACACCCCAGGCTTAGGGCCAGGCAGGGATAATCCTAAACAATAGGTTTTAACCTCAACCCCAAGCAGGAATCGCCCCAGGTTCAGGGCAATAGGTATCAATTAACATTTTAATCTTGACATTGAGTCAGCCCGGGAAATGCAAGCCGATGTAGTCAGCAGGAGGAAGAGATGTGTGAGATTATTAGGCCACTCCTTACATTGCTTTCCTTATCATTTATGGGAGTGGCAGTCCCTGCGAGGACAGCGCCTGTCTTAGGTCAAGGACTCTTCGCATGTACCCAACCAGGCCTTACCCGTCATGGGCCTGCAGGACAGCAA
>PVLA01018501.1:0-14393 GCA_004027455.1 Hydrochoerus hydrochaeris
GATGTCTCTTTGAGTTTGTTTCATGAATTCTGCTTGTTTTCTATATTGTTCATTCAAAGTTTCAATCAGTTTCCCATGCTCATATACTTTTTTCTCTAGTTCTTCTTTAGCTGCATTCAACAACTCCTTTACTAAAGTTGTTATTTCTATCTTTACATGGGAGACTACTTCTAATTTGATTTCCTCTATAGCCTGATGCTGTTGTTTTTTTATTTCAGTCGCTATCTTTTTAGAGATTCCCAGTGTGTTACTTTTGGGGTCCTCTACTTCAATGTCTCCTATACTTGCTTCTGGTGAACCATATGTTTGAGACTGCATTTTGCTTTTTTGTTTTGTCATTTTCATTCTGCCTGGTGTTTTCTATGTGTAGGAGGGGATCATATACACTCTTTTCAGACACAACAAAGTCTTACAGTTAGTTGGAGGAGGTTTTACTACTGGCCCTATTTATCCCCTGCACACCTCTATTTTAGGGGTATACTCACCACACCAATACAGTTAATCTGCTGTAGTCCAAGGTTTGCCACCTGGGAGCAAAGTTCCAAATTTTTTCACATTAACTGGAGCCTGCTGAGATCTTCTGATGTTCCAGGTGGGAGGGCGGGCCCAGGTGAAGCAGTCCAGGGATGTTTTCAGTCTTGGGCAGGCCTCTTTGATGTTCCTGATGGCAAGGTGGGCCCATGGTGGGGGTTCCGGGCAGCCTAGGCCTGAGGAAGGCTTCTGCTAAGTTCCTGGTAGTAGGGCAGGCCCACAGTGGAGGTTCTGGGCAGCTTACCTCTGATGCAGGCTTCCGCTAAGTTTCTGGTGGCAGGGCAGGCCCACAGTGGAGGTTCTGGGCAGCTTACGCCTGATGCAGTCTTCTGCTAAGTTCCCAGTGGCAGGGAGGGCTCACGGTGAAGGTTCTGGGCAACTTACCCCTGATGAAGGCTTCTGCTAAATTCCCAGTGGCAGGGCGGGCCCATGGTGGAGGCTCTGGGCAGTTTACCCCTGATGCAGGCTTCTGCTAAGTTCCCGGTGACAGGGTGGGCCCACAGTGGAGGTTCCAGGCAGCTTATGCCTTCAGTTGATTTCTTGATGGCAGCCATTCTTTCCGGAGTGAGATGGAATCTCAATGTTGTTTTAATTTGCATTTCTCAAATGACCAGTGATGGTGAACATTTCTTCATATATTTATTTACCATCTGTATATCTTCATCTGAGAAATGTGTGTTCATCTCAGGTGCCCATTTTTGGAGAGGGTCTTTTAATTTGGGAGGCTTGATGTTTTTCAATTCTTTATATGTTCTGGATATAAGCCCTTTGTATGAGAGATCCCTGGCTAAAATTCTTTCCCATTCTGTGAATTTTCTTTTCACTTTGTTGGTGATTTCTTTTAAAGTGCAAAAAATTTTTAATAATATGTGATACCAGGTGTTGATTGTTTGAAGTATTTCTCTTGCAGTTTGATTCTTGTTCATAAATTCTCTGCTTACACATATGACTCCAAGATTTCTACCTACCTTGTCTTCCAGTAAATTTAGTGTTTCTCTTTTAATATTTAGATCCTTGATCCATTTTGACTTTAGTTTAGTTCATAGTGATAGGCACGGGTCTAGTTTCAGTCTTCAACATGTAGAAAGCCAATTTTTCCAACATCATTTATTAAAGAGGCTATCTTTCTTCCAGTGAACATGTTTAGCCCCTTTGCCAAATATCAGGTGGTTGAGTGTCTTTGTAGTTGTGTTTTCATCTTCTAATCTGTTCCATTGATCTTAGGTCTATTTCTTTGCCAGTATCATGCTGATTTTATCACTGTAGCTTTGTAGTATAATTTCACGTCAGGAATTGGGATGCTTCCTGCCTTGCCTTTGTTGCCTAGAATTGCCTTTGCTATTCTAGGTTTCTTCTGTTTCCAAATGAATTTTAGGAGTGTTTTCTCTAGATCTGTTTAGTATGTTAACGGTCTTTTGATTGCATTAAATCTATGTAATAGTTTTGGGAGTATGGCCATTTTCACAATGTTGGTTCTTCATAACCAAGAGCAAGGAATATCCTCCCATTTTCTAATATCTTATTCAATCTCCTTTTTAAGACTAGTATAATTTTCATCATATATGCCTTTTACATTCTTGCTTAGGTTGATTCCTAAGTATTTCATTTTTTAGATGCTATTGTGAAAGGTTGTATTTCCATATTTTCTCTCTCAGTGAAGTTTCATTTGTGTACAGGAATACTATTGATTTTTGAGTGCTGACTTTGTATCCAGTACATTGCTGAATTTTTTTATTACCTCTAGTAGTCTTTTAATGGAGGTTTGGTGTCTTCTATATAGAGAATCATGTCATCTGCAAATAGTGATAATTTAACTTCTTCCTTTCCTATCTTTATTCCTTTTATCTCTCTCTCTTGGCTGATTTCTCTGGCTAATATTTCCAGAACTATATTGAATAGGAGTGGTGATAGTGGACATCCTTGTCTTGTTCCTGATTTTAGAATTACAGCTTTCATTTTTTTGTGCATTTAGTATAATGTTGGCTGTTGGTTTGTCATAGATGACCTTTATGAGACCGAGGTAGATACCATCTATTCCTAGTTTCAGTAGGGTATTTATCATGAACAAGTGTTGGAATTTATCAAAAGCTTTTTCTGTGTCTATTGAGATGATCATGTGTTTTTTTTTGGCTCTGTTGATGCCGTATATTACATTTACTGATTTGTGTATGTTAAACCATCTCTGCATTCCTGGAACGAATCCCACTTGGTCATGATCTATAATCTTCTTGATGATTTGCTGCATTCTATTTGACAGTACTTTATTGAGAATTTTTGCATCAGTGATCATTAGTGAGACTGGCCTATAGTTTTCCTTTTTGGTTGGGTCTTTCTCTGGTTTTGGTATCAGAGTAATAGTTGCTTCCAGGAATGAGTTAGTAGGATTGTTTCCCTTTCAATTTCATTGAAGAGTTTAAGGAGCATTGGCATCCAATCTTCTCTAAATTTCTTGTAGAATTTAGCCATGAATCCACCACAACCTGGGCTTTTCTTTGTTGGTAAGTTTTTAATCACATTTCCAGTTTCAATAACTGATATTGGGTTATTCAAAATCATTACATCTTCTTGGTTGAGCTTTGGTAGTTCATAGCCTTCTAGAAATCTCTCCATTTTCTCTGTGTTTCCCACCCTATATGAGTAGAGATTTTCAAAATAGGTATTCATGATCTTTTGAATTTCCATGGGATCTTGTTGGAGACCACTATCCAGTGGCTCTGAGCCAGATTTAAAGATTACTAATTGGCTTTCTATGTTTATCTATGAGTCTGTCCTAGGCCTTGGCCCCTTGCCTGGTGATGGGAGCTGATTCATAGTAAGTGAACCTTTATGAATCACTGATCCTGGATGAGGCCTGTAGTGGTCTGTGAGGCCAGAGATATTTTAAAGGGCAAGACAAGGCCATAGCTTTTCCACTAATGTCCATTAGTATTAGTGGCTCCTCCACTAATTAAGTAAATAGAGACAGCAGCCAAAGGAATTTCATTCCTGACATCTCAATCCTACATAAATGTTATCTTAGAGATAAATGGGTCTCCTAAATTGGCATAATTTACCACTTGGAGAAGTCTTTGAAGTGGCTCTCAAGGTCCTGCTTATTTCCTGTGCTTTCCTCAGTTTTCTCAACTTTTATCCTTGGTCCTAATAAAAGTGGGCTGATCCAGAGAAGTTTTTATCTTAGCACTCAGAGTAATGAGCTCAACTAAAGGGTTTTGACCCTCCTGGATCCCTAAAAAATCATACAACTGTCACTTTTTATTTAACCTCTGCTATATACTCGTTTGGTCGGGACTCAATAGGATCTGTGGTAATTTTTTCTTTTCAGTCCTTTTTGCATGAATTTGAGTTTTTTCTTTCTTTTTCTTGGTAAGGTTGGCTAGAGGTTTATCAATTTTGTTTATACTCTCAAAAATCCAGCTCTTTCATTCATCAATTCTTTGTATTTGTTTTTAGTCTCAATTGCATTAATTTCTGCTCTGATCTCTAAAATTTCCTCTCTTCTATGGGTGTTGGGTTTGGTTTTCTCTTCTTTTTCTAGAAGCTTGAGGTGTAGCATTAGGTTGTTTATTTGTGCTTGTTCTGTTTTCTTGATATGACAATTTATTGCTATATGTTTCCCTCTTAGGACTGCATTCATTGTGTTCCACATGTTTTGGTATGTTGTATCTGCATTTTTACTGAATTGTAGGTATTGGTTAATTTCTTCTTCAATTTCACCTGTAACCCTTTGATTGTTCAGAAAGTTGTTATTTAATTTCCATATATTTATGGAGGTTTTGCAATTTCTTTTGCCATTACTTTTCAATTTAAGTGTACTATGGTCAGATAATATGCATGGGATAATTTCAATACCTTTGCATTTACTTAAGAATGTTTTATTGGCTAAAATGTGGTCTATTTTGGAGAATGTCCCATGCACAGCTGAGAAGAATGTATATTCTGATGTGGTTGGGTGGAATACTCTGTAAACATCTACTAAGTCCATTTGCTCACAGGTTTGATTCAGTTCTGTTGTTTGCTTGCTGACTTTTTGTCTGGTTGATCTATCTCTTTGTGAGAATGGGGTGTTAATGTCTCCTATTACAATTGTGTTCTTGTGTATTTGTTTTTTTATGTCTATTAGTATTTGTCTTATATAGTTGGGTGCTCCTGTATTTGGTGCATGTATATTTATAATTGTTAGCTTTTCCTATTGAATTTTTCCTCTAAAAATATGTGGTGACCTTCTTTATTGCTTTTAATCATCTTAGGTTTGAAGTTCACATTGTCTGCAAACAGAATAGCTACCACTGCTTTTTTCTGGGTTCCTATTGCATGGAATACTGTTTTCCATCCTTTGACTTTTAGCCTATAAGTTTTGTTTTGAGTCAGATGTATTTCTTGTATACAGCATACTGTGGAATCCTGTTTCGTGATCCATTCTGTCAATCTATTTCTTTTAATAGGTGAATTGAGGCCATTTACATTGATGGATATCACTTATATATATATTGGCTCAACTTTGTCATATTATGTTCCTGTTGTTGGTTTTCTTGTTTTCTCCCTTGTTTAATTGCTTTCCCTGCCTGGTGGTTTTTATCTGTTATTGTTATGGAGATTGTGGTCATTTATATCTCTATTTAGTATAATACTCATTCTGGGGTTGGTTTGGTGGACATGAATTTCTTCAGTTATTCTTTGTCATTGAAGTAGCTTGTTTTCTATTAAATTTGAAATAATGTTTTTCTGGGTACATCAATGTAGATTGAAAGTTGTTTTCTTTCAGGGCTTGAAATACTTTACTCCAGGCTTGTCTTAACTTGAGGTTGGGATCTTAATTATTATATGTCTGGGTGTAGATTTATGTTGGTTGTGACTGTTTGGCCTTCTATATGCCTCACTTATCCACATATCAGATATCCCCTCCATGTTTGGGAAATTTCTGCTATTATTTGTATTATCAATTGCTATTACCAATGTCATTTGTGTTGACTTTTGCATCTTTATTGATGCCTATTAGTATTATATTGTTTCTCTTGGCATCACTTCAAAGCTGCTGAATTGTCACTTCATGCTGCTTTGTTATTTTTAAAAGTTCTACCATTTTATAATTGCTAGCTATGATTTTGTCCTCAAGGTCTGAAATTCTATCCTCAGCTTCATTTAAATGGTTTTGCCAGCTTTCATTAGAATTTCTTATTTCTTTGTTATCTCTTTGAGTTTGTTTCATGCATTCTGCTTGTTTTCTATACTGTTCATTCAAGGTTTCAATCAGTTTCCCATTCTCCTGTATTTATTTATTTATTTATTTATTTATTTATTTATTTATTTATTCTATAGCTATGCTGAGCAACTCCTTTACTAAGGTTGTCATTTCTGTCTTTACCTGAGAAACTATTTCTAATTTGATTTCCTCTTTAGCCTTGTGGATTTGTTTCTTTATTTCACTTGCTATCTTTTCAGAGACTTCATATGTATGACTTTTAAAGCTTTCTATTTCATTGTCTCTTGTACTTGCTTCTGAAGGACTAGATGTCTGAGATTGCATTATGCTTATTTGTTTTGTCATTTTCACTTTTGGTCTTTCAATCCCACTAGTCTCAATTGTTGGTAGTGTGTATCTTATGGTCCTAATGTGGGTTGATGCTCGTCTGATTGTTGAGTACCACAATGAAGAGGAGGGCAAGTCATCTGAATTCCTCCTTCAGGGCTTTTTGGGTGAGTCCTATATTCTTCCTAGGCTGACTAGCCTAGGAGTATTGATGTAAGTCAACCGTTAGTTCCCACTGTTGCTATGTCTTCATGTTGTTCCATGTCACCAGATCTCCCTGTCTATAGTGTTTGTCTCAGCTGGGTCTGTACTATGTCAGTAGGTGTCTCATAAGCCCTTTTAGTTTTCTCCAGGTTGAGGGAAATCTTATTAGCACACCCCTCAACCCACCTGATGTTTTCTGTATGGAGGAAGGACTCACCCACACTCTTGCCAGGCTTTCCAAGGTTCTACAGCTGGATGAAACCTCACCACTGCTCCTGTCTACCCACTGAAGACTTCTATTTTAGAGACTAACTTACCACACTGGAGGAAGCCCACTGAGGACCCCTATCTGGATGAGGGGCCACTGAGTCTTCTGTCAACCTAGCATGGCCAATTCACTGCCATCCAATGTTCTAGGAAGAGGAGGGGCAGCCAAGGTTCAATAGCAATACTAGGTCCAGGGGGTGGGGAGTCCTCAAGGGCAGGATGGTGCAGGTGGGCAGGCATGGTGTGGAAGCAACCTGCCCTCTGCAATGAAGGTCTGTATTCAAGGGCAGGACAGCACCAGTGGGTGGGTGTGGGCATGGGCATAGGTTTGGAAGCAGTCTGCCCTGCACATTGGAGGTCTGGCCTGAGGGCAGGATAATGGTTGTCTAAGAACATTTTAAAATTTTGAATAATCCAATACAGGTAATAAAATTGTAGCTGTAATTAAAAGCCTGTCAACTAAGGGAAGCTCAGGTCCCAAAAGATTAACAGTCAAATTCTACATAACCTTCAGGAAAGTTCTAATAACCACACTCTTCAAGCTCCTTAATGAAATTAAAAGGGGAGAAACACTTCCAAAGTGATTCCTGAAAGCTAGCATTACCCTAGTTCTGAAACCAGACAGGGATCCAATCAAAAAAGAGAACTATAAATCAATCTCTTCAATGAATATAGATGCAAAAATTTCTCAACAAGATGGTGGTAAAGTGAACACAGTGAATCATCAGAAATATTATACTTCATAACCAAATAGGCTTCTTCCCAGGGGTGCAAGAATCATTCCATGTATACAAATCAATAAGTGTAGTGACCCCAGGTGGATGACTATACCACATGGAGGGCTGGAACCTTCTGCTACACCTGGCACAAAGCTATGCCCCAGGCCATGACTGGGCTGCCTGTGGCCAGCAGTCTTGTGTTTGTGTTGTTGGAGCTGTGGTTATGGCCAATAATTTTTCATGAATTAGCTCATAAACTGGTGCTATCTCATCTCAAGGAACATACTCAGCCATGGCACCATGAGCTTATATGTCATTAGCAGGAGGTGCATCTGGAGGCCTTTGTACAGTGTATAGCTGCTGCATGCTGACAGGTAAGTATCCCTGCTCGCCAGGGTGAAGGGGCAGAACCAGGGGAATCAGGCCTGCTGAAAGGGGAGCCAGGCTCATGCCACCACCACAAGGTGAGTTGCATCTCTCTGGTGAAGGCCCGGGAAAACTTTGGGACCATCAATCCCAGCAGCTGGGTGCCTTCCCAGCCCCCTAAGGAGCTGGACTAGGCTCCAGAGGCTTGAGTGGACCATGCCCAGCAACCTTCATTCAACCAGGGGAGCCAGGCCCACTGCATGAGGGGAGTGAAAGCCACATGAGTCCCAGTAGTAGAGGATGCTGGAGGTGATTTCTAACACATCCAGGGAAAGCTTTGGAACATCACTGGAAACACAGAAATATAGGAAAATGACAAAACCAAAGGCTAAAATGCAATCTCAAACCTCCAGCCCATCCCAAGAAAGACTAGGAGCAATGTACATAGAAGAAAATACTAGCTATACACCTGAAATGCCTGAAGTGGTATCAACTGAAATAGAGAAGCAAGTGCAGAAAGCTATGAGGGAAATCAAATCAGAAATAATCTCCCAAGTAAAAGAAGAAATGATAAAATTAGTGAAAGAAATACTGAATACATCTAATGAAGACACAGCTAAAAGATTAGAGGAACAAAGCAAAATGATAGAATCCCTGAATGAACAGTTTAAGAAACAAACAGAATACATGAAGCAGATTCAAAGAGATATACATGAAATCAAAAATTCTATTGAAAGTTACAAAAACCACCTCAATGGAAGTGAAGATAGAATCTCAGACCTCAAAGATAAGATTGCAGCTAGTGAACAGGAAAGGAAAGATCTAAAAACAACAAAAAATCAGGAAATAACAATTTAACAGCTGCAAGATGATGCAAGGAAAAACAACATAAGGTTAATAAGGATAAATGAAAATGAAGGGGACAACACAAATGAAATCAAGAGGTTATTTACAGAAGTAATAGCTGAAAACTTCCCAAACATGAGTATGGAAACTGACATACAGATTAGTGAATCATATAGAACTCCAAATAGCCATAACCAAAACAAAACTACCCCCAGGCATATAATAATCACCATCCCAGAAATCCAACATAAGAACAGAATATTAAAAGCTGTTAGAGAGAAAAGACAGATCACCTATAATGAAAAACCTATTGGAATCACAGCAGACTTCTCAACACAAACAATGAAGTCAAGAAGAGCATGGAGTGAAGTGTTTAAGATCCTAAAGGAAAATGACTTCCAACCCAGACTGATGTACCCTACAAAACTGTCCTTCAAAATGGCTGGAGAAATAAGATACTTCCATGACAAAGAACAGCTGAAGAATTTTATGATCACCAAACCAACCCTGCAAAGAATACTGAAAGACATTCTAGATACACATAGGAAAAACCAAGACAGACAATGAAACAGAATGGCAAGTTAAGATACAATATCAGAAGATAACATGTCAACAATAAACCAATATATGACAGTCATAACTATTAATGTAAATGGCCTCAATTCACCAATTAAAAGAAGCACACTGGCAGAATGGATCAAGAAGCAACATCCAACCATATTCTGTCTTCAAGAAACCCATCTAACCCAAAAGAAAACTCATAGGCTGAAGTCAAAGGATGGAAAACAATACTCCATGCAACAGGAACTCAAAAAAAAAAAAAAAAAAGCAGGGGTAGCTATTCTGTTTGCAGACCATGTGAACTTCAAACCAAGAATGGTCCAAAGAGATAATGAAGGTCACTACATACTAGTTAGGAGAAAACTGCAAGAGGAAGAGATAACAATCTTAAATATACATGCACCAAGTTCCAAAGCACCCAGTTACACAAAGCAAGTATTAACAGAAATGAAAAGTCAAATAGACGATCACACAATTATAACAGGAGAACTTAACACACCATTGACACAAAAGGATAGACCAACTAGACAGAAAATCAGCAAAGAAATAACAGAACTGAATCACACCTATGAACAAATGGACTTGATAGATGTATACAGAGTGTTCCATCCAACAACATCAGAATATACATTCTTCTCACCCGTACATGGGACATTCTCAAAAATAGACCATATACTAGCCCACAGAACATATTTAAGTAAATGAAAAAGAATTTAAATTATCCCATGCATGTTATTGGAACATAGAACCAAGAAACTAGAAATCAATGATAAGAGAAACTGAAAAACCCCTACAAACACATGGAAATTAGATAATAGCAATCAGTGGGTCACAGAGCAAATTAAAGAAGAAATTAAACAATATCTACAAGCAAATGAACATACAAATACAACTTACTGGAACCTGTGGGGTGCAATGAAAGTGGTCCTAAGAGGAAAATTTATTGCACTAAGTTCCCACATTAGGAAAACAGAACAAACACAAATGAACAACCTGATATTACACCTCAGACATCTGGAAAAAAAAGAGTAAGCCAAGCCCAAAGCCAAAAGAAGGGAGGAAATTATAAAGATCAGAGCAGAAATTAATGCAATAGAGCCTAAGAAAACAGTACAATGAATCAATTAATCAAAGAGTTGGTTCTTTGAAAGAAAAAATAAATTGATAAGCCCCTAGCCAACCTAATTAAAAAAAGGAAAGAAAAGACTCAAATTCACACAATACAGAATGAAAAAGGTGAAATCACTACTTACCCTGTGGAAATACAGAACATCACCAAGAACTATTTTGAAAACTTCTACTCTGATAGGTTCAATAATGCAAAAGAAATGGACAGATTCCTAGAAACATATGAACCACCAAAGCTGGATCAAGAAGATGTAAAACTGCTGAATAACCCAATTTCTATTAAAGAAATTGAAAATGTAATTAAGTCCCTACCAACAAAGAAGAGCCCAGGCCCAGACAGATTCACTGCAGAATTCTACAAGAAATACAAAGAAGACTTAATGCCAACACTCCTCAAACTTTTCAATGAAATTGAAAGGGAAGCAATTCTCCCTAATATCACTCTAGTACCAAAACCTGAGAAAGACCCAACTAAAAAAGAGAACTACAGGCCAATCTCCCTAATGAACATAGATGCAAAAATTCTCAATAAAATATTGGCAAACAAGATGCAGCAAATCATCAAGAAGATTATGTACCATGACCAAGTGGGATTCATCTCAGGCATTCAGGGATAGTTCACCATACATAAATCAATAAATATAATCCATCATATCAATAGAGCCAAAAGTAAGAATCACATGATCATTTCTATAGATGCAGAAAAAGCTTTTGGTACGACCCAAGGTGAAGGGGCAGGGGGAAGTGCCCAGATACAGGACATACATCACTCAGTCATGGGCCTTTATTGCCTTTCTGTATACTGCCAGTCAGGGATTCAGGTCGAGATATACTCCCTATTTGAAAAGGGGAGATTGGCAGCATTTTACCTGAGTCACTGAGAACAATCCCGGGTAGGCAGGCAGCAAGAAGCCATCAGGGAGTGCATGGCTTCATACCTGCTGTGTAAGCCAGCAAGAAGATCATGATCTGTTGATGCCATCATCCAATCCTCCACCAGATCAAGCTGGGTTCGGAAAATCCACTAACCATGGTACCCTGCACAATGTTGCCTTACATAGTTGCCAACCCTGGGGCCCTTGGGAAGCCTTACATCTTCCTCCACAAAGGGAAAAGTCTGGATTAAAGTTCCTAGAACCTCTCAGAGGAGGAAAGCACAGAGGGTTCTGGGCCATCCAGATACTATACCTCCTCCAGGCCCTGAGATGCTGTGTTGGCTGGTCACTCCAGCTCTTGCTGAGAGTGGGCAACTGGTCCAGAGAGATGGACCCAGGTTAGAATCACCTGATGGTTCACTTATGTCATGGGCGACACCTGTCCAGCTGCATGGGTTTACTGGGTAAGTCAAACAACCTCTCTGAGCCCCAGTGTACCATTCCTGGTGTTCTTGGAGGCTTGAATGAGAGAATGGATATGAAATATTTTAAAATTCTTTAGTAAACTATAGAGTGGGGTGCCTGTCAGTCACCATACTACACATCATAGGAGCAACTTGGAGAGATCTTCCTTAGTGTTCATCAGACCACAGCATGCCAAGAGCTTCTTCTCAGGTTTAGAATAAAATCTAAAATCTTCACCAGAGCTCAAAGAGTCTCTCCAGTATATTTCTCTCTCTGCCCCTCCCCCCTATTGGCTTCTAGGCCTCCTTTGAATTCACCAAACTTGTTCTGACCTCCTGACCTTTTCACTTGCTATGTCCCCCACCTTGAATGCCCTCTCTCAGTGTCTGACATTTCCCCACCTCATAAAAATAATTGTCTTTAGTTAATTCTGCCTGACAATGTATGACTTAATAGATAGAACCAATTGTATAATAACCTGCTATCCACTTTTGTATTTCCTGCTTACAAAATGTATGTAAGTTTCTGTTTCACTTTCAGTTGTCCTGTTGATTTGGAACTGATTCCCACCAGCCTGACAGTGTTATAAATTGTTGCCTTCCAAACTCAGTGTGAAGTGTCTTCCTTGCAGTTTAGTACTGAGTTTCTGCTCAGCTGTGTGGCTCCAAATGGTTGCCTCTCCTCTCCAGGCCTTGGCTTGTCCATTACAATGAACAATTCTTAAGGAAATAAGTAAGATATTATGAACACAATGGCATTACCGTTGTCCCTATTGTATTCAGTCTTCTGGAAAAGGTGAAAGGAAAAATGACATTTTAAAACTGAAACTGGAAAAATTAACTGAGTCAATTTCATTGCCTCTGCTGAAGATATCAGTCTTATTGTTCAGCAGTAAAAACTCACAGCCTTAAACCTTGCATCCACACTGCAACTCAAAATGTACCCCCAATTTGACTCTTAGAACTGTGTACCTGTTGGAGACATTAAGGTAAAGCTGACCAGGAAACTTTCTCTCTAGTAACAAACAGCATCCTAAATAGGGACAGCTTTCTGAAGATCATGGATCATGACTTCTTTGATATCATGCAAACCTTATTCTTCCCCCATCCCTCATTTCCTGCTGTCTTAATCCTTTTTTTTTTCTACAAGAAAAAATTCTATGGGACCAGAAGAATGGTTTTAGCTAAAGCTTATGATTTAACACAAAGCCAGAATTGTTGGGTTTGTGGGCCAATGCCAAATACTTGAGAAACAATTCCACTAACATTGATGCCTCTTTGTGTTCCCAATGAAAGTCATCCTGAAACTTGAAAAGAAGATGGAAAGCTATCTTTTATAATCTGGACATCAGGGCTACTTGTTTTCCTATACCTATTAAAAATGATATTCAGAGGTTTTCAGTTGATAATGTAATCACTACCAAATATAGAAAATTTGTCCAAGCAATGCATGCAAAACATATAGGGCACTTCCAGCTGTCACATACTCAAGACCCAAGGACTATCTATGAGGGTAAAGGTAATTGTTTAATTAATGCCATTGGATTAGGTTCAGTGATGCCAATAAGATACATGGGCAGATAAATTTAACTTATTTCTGAACTAAAACCACTAGATGTCTCCTGTTTCTGAGCCCTGAGGGTCTGTATTGGGCTAGAGGCAGTTTACTCACTCCATTGTGCCTGTTTTTGCATATTTTATAATCTATAACTCTAGGAATATTTCTGAGCTTGCTCTAGTTCTGAGGACTGCCTGATTTGCTAATGTTCCTTTGCTCAAACTCTGTTAATTTATTCAGTCTTTCTTTCTTTCTTTCTTTCTTTCTTTCTTTCTTTCTTTCTTTCTTTCTTTCTTTCTCTCTCTCTCTCTCTCTCTCTCTCTCTCTCTTTCTTTCTTTCTTTCTTTCTTTCTTCTTCTTCTTTCTTGCTTTCTCTCTCTCTCTCCACTCCTTCCTCTCTCTCTCTCTTCTTTCTTTGGTTTTACCAGTTTTTGGAGGCAAGGTCTTACTATGGAGCTTCAAACTCAAGATCATCTTGCCTCAATCTCCTGAGGGCTGGGATTAGAAGTATGCACCAACATGATCAAAGTTAAGTTTTTATTTTAAAACCACAAGAAAATCTATTCTGTGACTGCCAGTATCTTCCTGTAGTTACTTTTGTACTGACTGAATAGATTCATAAACAAGGTGAGCTCAACCACACAAACTTCTGTTCACTAAAGCTCACATGTCTGTTGCCCTGCCTGGTGGTGCCAGCAATCGTGACTAACTGAAGCCCTTACATTGGGAAACACCAGGTATCTGAGGGCAGGTTGATTGCATAAATAATTTGATTCCTGCTAGAATAAAGATCCTGATTTAGATTTATTCTTCTGCCCTTTCATTCCTCAAGTAACACCATTGCCCAAGGCATGGGAAGTACTTTACAGATCTCATTTTAATATAATTATCTCTGTAAAAGTACTGTCTCCAAATGCAGTCACACACCTATTAATGATTAAGACTTCAATATATGAGTGGGGGAGGGGCATACATTTCAGCCCAGAATATGTGCTTTCACAACAGATTTAGCTTTAGGCAATGGTTGCTGAGGATACTGCCCATAGTCCTCAGTTTCCTTTCCTCAACTCTGTGTACTCTGGCCCCAACCTTTGCTTATTTCACTGCCAAAATTCATACCTGCAGCCTTCCAAAGCCGTGAGCCACCGCCTCCACACCAGTGTTCAGAGGGCTGGAAGTGTCTGGTACTTTTACTTATCCACTCAACTGCTCCCTTGTTGGTCTTTAGCTAGTGGATGCCAGGAATACAAAGTCTATCTTAGCTCAGGACCCCAGCAGTATCTGGGAAAGTATGGAACTCCATCTTCAATTGTAGCTTTGCTTGGATTCTGTCTCTCTGCTGTCCTA
>PVLA01018502.1:0-14402 GCA_004027455.1 Hydrochoerus hydrochaeris
GGTCAAAGGCCATAGCCAAAATAAACCCTGAGGCCATACTGCACAGTGAATGAATGAGAAATACTTGTAAAAGGCAGGCTTCAAAATAGATCTTTCTGTCATGGAACCAAAAAATGCTAAGAATTTTAGGCATAGCAGTAGTGGAGATGATTAGGTCAGCCACAGAGAGCATGCAGAGGAAAATGTACATGGACTCATGCAGGTTGGAATCTGTTTTAATAATAAAAAGAATAGAGAAATTTCCCAAGAGAGCACATAGGTAAACTAGACAGAAGGGGATTGATAACCAGGTGTGGATGGCTTCCATTCCTGGGATGCCAAGGAGAAGAAAGATACTGGGATGGATGTTACTATTATTTGACAATGGCATGATCACTCTTACTAGGTGTGTTCATCAACGGAATCAAGGAATTTTTTTCATATTAATCTTTCTGTTAATATATTGAACATATTAAATTATACATATTACTTGAGAAATATTTTTTACTTTACAGATAAAAATCATGTACGATCTAATACCTGATTTTTTAACTTTAGAGATCAACATTCTAATGGAGAAAATGGCACAAAACAAGTGATTATATTTCCAACTGATTATAGCATTTAAAGTTATATAGGTAAGTAGTTCAAACAATCCAAGATAGAGAAATTATTCCACTTGTACTAATCCAGTTTTCAGTAGAAATGTTAATTTTTGTTCTGAAGCATTCTGGACCTTTAAATCAAACAAATGAAAGATAAATATTACACGATCTCGCATATATGATATCTATCAAGATTAAATTCATAGAAACACAGAATAGAAGATGTTTCCTGAAAACTTGGGTATGGGGAAGACATTTTCACCTGTTTATGTCTGCCTTGTGTTATAACACGAATAAATGAGTCCATTGTGGTAACTTGATAAAAGGAAATCCCTGTGTGTTATACTTTTAATTGCTTAAAAACAACTCTTGTTGATAACCTGTTGTTTCTTGGTTTCTATTTACTGTGTGAAATGCTGTGTTGTTTGCATTGCTCTGTTCTTATCTGCTTTGTTCTGAGCTGATTTGTTTGTTTTTGTTTTGTTTTATTCTCTTTAAAATAAAAAAAATTTATATGTCTTGGCAAAAACTTGAGACATTGAAGATCAATCTGTGAGCAGAGATTGAAAGTTGCACATCAAGGGAGATGGGAATAGTGGGCTACTTCTTAATACTTCTCACTTGAAAAATTTATAATATTATTTTTACAATAATACAACATTTTATTGAAAAAATAAAGCTGTAGTGCTATGTCACAGATTATTATAACTTTTCTTTGCATTTTTATTCACCTTAAACTACTGTTTATTTTTTCATAGGCATTTAAAGCACATTGTTTCTATTGCTTCTAAACACTGTAATAATCTTCAAATCTTCAAATATGTGCAAGCATTAAAAGGAACATTTTTATTGCATTTCAATTTCCATAGTGGAATTTAAGTCTTCTGTGAATCACTCCAATGTAGAGTTCATTTATCAAAATGGTTTCAAAAATCTGTTAGAGTGGTAATGATGTTATAGACTGAAGAAAACAAATATCTTTTTCTTAAATTTCTTTTGAATGTACTTTATGTCACAATTAAAACATGCCAGACCATGAAGGAGCAGCAAGATTCCCTAAAGAGCTACACTCCCTTGATTTGTCTCCTTAGTGTTAATATTAAATCAGAAGTGGTTCTCATAGAGAAAAACATCCACTCTCAAAACCCTTCCTTGTCTAAAGAGTTTCTTTTTCTTCCATTCTTTCTATCAAAAAAGTAAAATAAAAATTGAACTCTAGTTTTCAGGGGTTACAATACACATTTCAGAATCTAGCACTAAAAGCTGAATTCTGTCAGAAGTCGCACCAAGAATTCTGGGACAGTTAATATAGTAGATATAAAACAGCAGTAGCAACACATTGCACCCTTGGAAAGATGTAAATCAAAGCAAGAATTAACAGCTGCACATAGAAGGAAGTAGACAACTCTCAAAAATAAGAAATGCAGATTCTATCATTATTCAAAAATGGCTGAAGAGGCAAATAAGCAGCAAAGTCTGTCTCCATCAGAAAAATATACAAAAGTTGCATATCTTTTCAGAAATGTAGCCCTCAGTACTCCAGGAGTAGGGCAAAATATGTAGTAGTACTAATGATACCACTGGCCAAAAGATGAGAAGGAGGGAAAGATAAACTTACTGCTTACTTTTGAATGACCATTTTCACGGGCAGACTTTTCTCACTTAGAAATGAATAAAAAGGCATAATGAGGAAACCAAAAACAATATTGTAATGAAACTGGCAACTGGCTATCATCTATCTATCTATCTATCTATCTATCTATCTATCTATCTATCTATCTATCTATCTATAGATATGCTCAACCTGCAAGTTTCATTACTGAAGACTTTATTTCCACAAATACAATAGAAGTTTTTGAACTAGAGAGTAATATGCAAAAATTAGGTAGAGCATATCCATGATTTTGTAATTAATTATACTGTTTAGGGTGAATCTTAATGAGCAAAATTGAAAGAAAACTTCTAGCAAATACAATAGGAGAAAGTTATGTCATCTCCTAGTCATAATTCCATTTTTTATCTTTTCAGTAAATGTAAAACTATAATACTGTTTCTTTTTGACTATTAAAACATAATCTTTTTTTTGTAGCAGAAATTGAACTGAGGCCCTTGTACTTACCAGGCAGGTGCTTATGCCACTGAGCTATATCTCCAGCCCTCAACTTTTAATTAAAAGAACTTTTAAAAATTCTCACAATAATCTTTAGAAGATAGATGGGACTTATAGCAACAATAAAAATCAAGAATCACATGTATTTTAAAAAGGACCCAATCTGACAGAAATCTACCAAGATTAAGAAAAATCATAAAACTAAATTAAGCAAAATTTAGAAATGAAAAACAATATTTTATTTATTTGTGAAACTCCATGTAAAAAGTTACCTGGTTTATCAACTTTGTAAGGCATACCGACTGTTTCTGTAGCGGTGCTGAAAGCCTGTGGAGGTTTTCATTCCACATTCCTGAGCCCCCAGGCTCACCTTCTTTTGCTTCTCACTTTCTTCTGAAGACTTTGGGACCCAGGTCTGGATTAGATGCCATCAGAGTTTTTGCAGGATGAGATGAGAGTAGGAAGGAGCCAGGCACACTGCAGCCCACCTGGTCCATGCCAGTCACATTCCTGGCCAAGGAGAACTGGAGATGAATAAACTCACAGGGTTTCTCTCTCTCTCCTCCCAGGGATTTCACACTATCCTACTCTAGAAATCTTTACTCTCACCTTAGTGATGAGTACCTCAAAAACCTTCACTTACCCTTGAGTCTTTTGTGCATTTTAAATACCAACAAATCCCCTTCCCTGAGGTCTAAGAAAAAATTAAGGTAGGATAAATACTTTTAGAACTCCTGTTTTTACTGATATTTCTTATGGTTAGAAAATCTCCACTGGATGACACATTTTTCCAAAGGGAAAATCAGAGAGGCAAGCTGCAGTTACTAGGGAAAAGGAAAACCCTAAGCAGAATTAAGTGATAGTGTTTGGGAAATACCACAGCTGACACAGATCATGTAGTCATAGATATAACAACACTATTTAATTTTAGAAATATTATATGGTTATTTTCAATTTATATGACAAAAGTTCAATTATAGAAGCCATGGATCATCATCACATAATTTCTCAGCCCTCCTGTCCTAGAAAACTCATTCTACCTCCTGAGGTCATTCTGTTTCCAGACTCATAGGCCATGAGGAAGTGCCTACAGCCACCTCTCTGTTTATTCCCGAGTGGAGATGTCAGGATGACCCCGTCATATCTAACCATACCTTTCCTGTATCACCAGAAGCCACAGCTGTCCTTGTTATAATCTGCCGCTCTTTCAGGTGATACCAGCTCTACTAAGAGTCCAAGACTTACAGCCTCCAGGGACCAGAAAGTGTGCAGGTGAGCACTGACTCCCTGGAGAAGCAAACACACCACAGTAGAGACTTGAGTAGAAGGTAGCACCAAATCTTCATAGTTTCCCTTTCATCATTTTAAAATTAAAAATGGACACAAATAATTTTTTTTTCATTTAAACTGTCTTACTATAGAATTTGTTATTGGGTACATAATAGTTGTTCAAAATATTTAGTTTAAAAACATGATTTCTATAGTACATTCTTATAAATTTATGACTACTTTCATTTCACATAATTTTGACTTTGTTGATTACATACAATTCCTTTTTTAAGAGAAAATGACATGCAATAAATCCCTTTGTTGTAATGCTAGAATTTTCATAATTGTAACTTTAAAGTCACAAAATTACATTCTACAGCTCACTGAAGCATTCTCCAGTGCAGAGTTTAATGTGCTCACTCAAGGAAGGTAGTCAGAAATGCTTTGCATTCTGAGGGGTAACAAGCGATGAACTGTATTCACCTGTTTAATTCCTGATGTTGAAAGTCAGCACTGTAGATACTTTAGGCCAAACCTTGAGCATAAAGTTGTTATGTTCTGATAGAAGATGCACACATTTATTCTAATTTTAAATTTAATTTTTAAATTGGTACACATTCGTGACCTATAATAAATGCATTCATTTGAGGAAATTGGTACAGATAAACTATGGTACAGACAAACTGCAACTGAAAATGCCATCACTGTATAAACCAACACTTTGGTTTCACAAAGTCAAAGAATGAGGTTGTTAACAGAAAAGTTAAAAAAGATATGTTTATTGGAAATATGGAAGTAAATCAAAAAGCTCCCAGTAAAAATGACTGGGTGCCCCAGGAAGTGGGGGTATATAAGTTCTGTGTTCAGAATCTTTTATGGATGGGTGGAGCAACTCAGATTCTCTAAAACCAGTTACTGGGTGTGCATAGATAAATGGAAGCCAACTTAAAAAAAAAAGTGGCTGTTTTGCATTTCTAAATTCCTGGGAATTTAATCCTGTATGGAAAGAGGGGTTGCATTCCACTTTGCCTGAGAAACTCCTTAGGAGTCAGACTCAGTTTTGCAGCCTATTTTTGCTTTCATTTTTAACCCTTGCAGGTGACCCACCCAACTGCATCTCATCCCTTTCTCTTGGTGGCTGCCTATTCATAAGCTAAATGATTACACCACTGCTTACAATATTTGAATCATTTCAGTCAACCTAGGGACATTTCAAAGCTCAGATTGCTTATTTGTAACATGGTCTCCTTTGATCTCACACAAATATTTATTGGTTCAAATATGATAATAAATATATATTTTTACATAATTATCAGAAGACCAAAAATACTCATTGACATTATGATATGATTATGAATACTAAACAAAATTGGAGCATATATAATAGAGATAGGGTTCAAAAATGGAGGGACAGGGAAGGGATGGAGGGGAAAGGTTGAGAAAAGAATTAGGATGTATTATGTGTGTGCACCAACTCCCCAGAAGGAACATAAACATTATGTACATGTGCTAATAAAAACTGTAAAAATTAAAATTCTATGTAAGATCTTCATTAAAACTTTAGTAACACTATTACACTCTGGCTGCAGTTTTGAGTGCTGTATTGATGGGAGTAGCGAAACTGTATACCCTGCCTTGCTCCTGATTTTAAACACAATGCTTTCAGTCTTTGTCCAATTACTTTGTTGCTGGCTATAAGATTGTTGCTAATTAATTTGATTTAGGTTCTTTTCTCTACCTGTTTTGGTCAAAGTGCTTTTATCACGAATGGATGTTGGATTATGTCAAAGATTTTTTACCTGTAGAAATGATCAAGTGATCTTTACCTCAAGTCTATGTATGCACTGCTGTTAATTTATGTATTTTATGAACTTTGCATCCTGGTGGGAAGCCAGGTTGGTCATAAAGTGTGATCTATTTAATGATTTATTTAACCCTATTTGGAAGTATCTTATTGAGGAATTTTCCAATGCATTCAAGATATTGGTTTGCAGTTTTCTTTATTGATGAGGCTATTTCCAGTTTTGATATTAGTTTACCCAGTATTGAGGAGCTAAGTTCCCTTTCCAGAAATGGTTTCTGGATTCTGATCAAAGAACTCATCAAGATAGATGTGAAATGAAGCAAGATTTTACATTTATTAAAGTAAAGAAAAGCAACATGATTGGTAGAATGAGTTTGTACCATTGAAAATAGAAGTACCCACTCTTCAGGGTGAGAGCAAACCATTCTAAGAGAGCACTGACCAAAAGCTCATTTTCTATCTCCCACTTGTCAGGCTGACATCAGGTATAGGCAATTCTATCAATAAATAATCTGCTTGGGCTCTTCTGAGAAGAGCACTCTGGTTGGTCCTAACTGCAGAGCCATTCTTTGGTTGTGCCCTAGAACTCTGTGATTAAGAAGTCACACCACTTTCCCAGCCAGTTTGTTATGCCCTAATCATGTGCCTCATTAGGGTAATGTTGACCTCAGGGAATGAGTTCCCTTTTAATGTCATATAAGAATATGAGAAGTATTGGTGTTAGTAATTCTCTGAAGTTCTGGCAAAATTGAGTGGTAAATCCATTAGGCCTTGAGATTTTTTAGTTGGTAGTTTTTAATGGTCCATCAATTTTATTGTCTGTTATTTGTATATTCAGGTTTTTACAACATTTTAGTTCAGTTTCGGTAAGTCCTGTTGTGACTGTGCTGGGGCTGGACGTCCCCAAACCTGAGATGCGAAATGTAAAACCACTTTAACACAGAATGTTTCAAGGTTCACTGACTCTTGTTCCAGAAAAAGATTTTTGGGGTGTTTCTTTAAGAGGCACTGGGAGGTTTATTAGGCAGAGAGGTTGGGACCTACTCAGGAGATGAGTATTCTGAAGAGGCTGCAGTTCCTGACTTTTTGTTTTATCTGTCAAACGTATCTCAAGGCCATGTCAAATGATGAGACATTAGAAAAGCAACTATGAGTCACAGAGGCAACTCAGGAAGAGTTCAGAATTAACTAGAATATTGTAGCTCATGAATCAGCAATATTCATAGAATAATATTAACACATTAAGCAAAAGTCTAGCCTTGTTGCAGTGTAGTAGTACACATAAATGAACATTGGTGGAGAATTCAAAGGAGACATCACACCCCAGATAGCACTTTCCATTAGATGCTTGAGAATCTCTGGTTCCCATGGAAATGGTCTTGGGACTGAATTATCAACCTACTTTTCCCAATTCAGATGTAATATTTTTAGATATCTTGTTATATACTATTAAGTTATTTCTAAATTATCTCCAATTGGCTTATTAAAGGATATAAAAACCTAACATAGATTGTTTTGGGATGTGAAATATGTCCTTATTTAATAAATAATATGTAGAAAACTATGAAATAAATGACGAATGTAAAATTAAATAAAAGCAAATATATTAGAAGAAAGTAGAACACATTAAAACCTTAGGGAAAGGAATAATTCTGTGATTGATTCAAAATGCAGAATTAATAAGCATTAATTCTACATTTATTAAGCACGATAATATATAATTTATTAATAATATATAATTTATAATTTATTAAGCTTGATAAAAGACTGCTTAGTAACTATAAGTTATTTTAATGAATAAACAATAATATAACAGAATGCTGATTTAAATATTGAATAATGCAACCCAAATTATCTTGTGCATGCTTTGTCTGTTTTGTCTTTTTAGGCATCCATATTTTTTAAGTAAGTCATTCCTTGGCACAGTCTCAGCGTTGCCTGTAATTCTCCTAATAGATGGTCTGCGTCATTCTCACTCACTGAGATGTTGGCTACAAGAATGTTCATCGCTTCATCCCCATCCCATTTAGTGTGCTCTGAATGGAAGAGTGGGGCCGCTTAACAATCTTTTGCATCACTCCTACATTCAGAAATCTCCAGGAGCCCATGCACTTGCTGGGCTGTCCCAGTTACACTTTCCTTTACCGACAGCAGCATGTCTATCTCAATCTTCCCTGAAGTAGTAAAAGCTCCTTTGGTTTGATGTGAGGGAAACTGCTTGTACAGTCCAGATGTCCTTTGTTCAAAGTATTTTTGATGATGGAGTCACCTGTGCTCCTAGCTACAGATTTTACTGCTGTGCTGCTATAGGTGATTCTTGCTGTACTCCAGCAGCCTCATCTGCAGTACTTTACCTATATAGAGACCGTCATCATAATTAGGTGCTCTGTTATCCTCACATTGTTCTTTGTGTTTTCACATTTTTCTTCCATTTCTTCCATGTTTTTTCTGCTGTTTTTATTTACAGCAAGATGCGACCCATTGTCTTGTGCTGAAAAAAGCTGTAAAAATTTGTGTGGTTTGTTTGTTGTAGCATTTTATTAAGATGTAGCTTGTCTGGGATTATTTTTATCTGATGCTTTTATCTTCCCTATGTACTAGACATTACATCTGGGGAAAGAAAGTCAAAAATCTCAGTACAGGAGCCTCACTTAATTTGTGTTGCTTATTCTATACTTGGCAATGATGAAACTATCCTCAGTGCATTTCTTGGAGGAAAATATTCCTTCCCCATTATCCACGTAACTGTGGTCCACACATAACCATCAGTCCTATCAGTATGCTACTCAAATAATTATAGAATCAAGACAAAGTCTATTCACCAAAATTTCTTAAAACTCTTAGGACCTATTGTTCTTACTTATACTTGATAAGCATATGATTTCCCATAATTTTGAACTTTGCATGCAATTTTTTCAACCTGAATATCTTTAATTTAGAACTTCTTGCTCACATTCATTGCACAATCTTCCTTTCACACTTCATAAATCCACATATTTCTCCTATTAAAATACTGAATTTGTGCCTTCCTACCTTTACTAATCTCACTATGAAAACGTTTAGTAAAATACAATTATAGTAAAATAATTTATGTATCTGTTTTTCTATTCACTCTGGAATGTAGTCTAGTTTTTGTACTACAATACCAAAACTTGGAGAACTTTAACTGTTCAAAGTTTACAGAAAAAAACAGATTTGTAATTGGTAACCATATCATTTTCTTTACATGAGGCAAAGTGAAATTTATTCTCCAGACTTTGATTCAAATAAGAATCAAATGAATATTTGAGATGATATCAATGAGGTTACAATCTTTATCTCTACTGCAGTAAGTAACAGAAAACTATTGAGAAATATATACTCAGATTTTTTTTCTCCATTGAAGAAAATCATAAGACTAATGAACACTTCAGATCAAAGTGTCTATATACCTATTATGATGCAGGATGAAAAAAATTCTTTTCATTAGCTTGTTTTTTATTTTAGAATAAAATTCTGCGCAAAACATAGAAGCAAAATTTATTTTTAAAAATCACTGCCAAAGATAACGATCTTAGTGTCTAATTAAGTTCCCCAGAAAGTAAAAAAGAAAGTAAATAAACTTTAAAACTCAGACCTAAATTATACAATCAAATGGAGAAGAGTCATAAAGTTGTGGTAATTAGAAAGACTCCAGAAGATCTTAAAATAAATCATTTCTTGTGAATATGATTTCAATGACCTAACGAAGACATCTCTCAATGAAACAACAGGAAGATGGACAATGATAACACCCAGATTTTATATTAGATTAACATATTGTAACTTGAAATAAAGAAACAATATAGAAAATAAATGCAAAATTAAATACACAACCTAAAGTAAAAAATTGCTCAGAAAATATACCCATCTCTAGAAACAGGAAAATAGAGCAGACAGTTACAAAATCATTCAGAAAAGCAAGCCTTTGTAAAAATATACTTTAAAGATAAATTGAGTTATGTAAGCAGATTTTAGAAGGAAGTGTCTTAGGGATCCTGAGAGACACAGATAATATAAAAAATGTGCACTGAAACAATAGCATGAGGTGATCCACAGTTCAAGAAGATGAGGATGCATTTAAAAAGAATAGAAGTAAAATAGTAAAGACAATGGAACAATTAAATACATAATTGATATATAAGTCACTTTGGAAATTCATTATCTAAATAAGTGACATCCTAATAATGAGAAGCAGAACAGAAAAACAGAAGCTGTGAGAAATAGTATTTTTCAATATGAAAACGTATTTCCACTAAGGCATAGTTTGGTAAGTTTATTAAAGATCAAAAAGAAAGATGATTTAAATACTTTGAAAAATGTCCAGATCAACAAAAAGGAAATATGTTGAATCAGAATCTCAGGTTTTAAGTTTAAAAAATGGAGAATTATAAGAAGGTTGAGGTAATTACAAAAATGATTAAGGAGAATCTAAACAAGGAGAAAGTGTGTGATACAACACGACATGTTCAGCTATACTAAGATATCTGTTTATTAAGTCTTTTAATATGTAGAGTATATGTCCAAACAGTTTAGGAAGAATGAAAATGGTAATGATACAAACAAAACTCTAACCAGAATGTGCATCTGTTCATAACTGTTTCTTGTTCCTGGACAAATGTGCTGGCAGTGACAGAGATACAGTTGCTCTCTCACCCTTTTTTGGGGGCTTTAATTCCCTCAGGACTGGAAGAAGCCTTTATTAACTCAGCTCACTTGCTCTGAATTTTAGAAGAAATCTCTCTTGGCAAGAGGAACTATTTCGGTATGCGAGACCTGGGAAAAATAAAAGTGGAAGAGATTAGGAAAACTCAGAGTCACTTGAAGAACAAAACACAGGAAGGGCAGGTATCAAAAGTTGAAGGATGAGGGATCCATTCAGAAAAGGCGCAACTCTAAGATCAGTTCAGGACATAATTTCCACTCACCTGATAAACTTCATGTCCAAATTGAGTATAAATTTATTTTTAACATGATTTTAGTTAACATATCAGAGGTCTCCCCTTATACATTTTTTAAAATTTCAAGGTTTTTTTTATTTTAAAGAGAAAAATACAAAAATAATGAAATAAAATTTCTAGACAAGTTAGTAAGTGAGTTACAGTTAAAACTTGGAAACATCCCAATTGACCATCAACTGAGGAATGGATAAAGAAGATGTGTGTGGGGTTTTTTGTTTGTTAGTTTTTTTAAAATATATAATGAAGTATTACTCAGCTATAAAAGAGAATAAACTGGAGACTTTTACAGGTAAATAGATGCAACTCAAAACAATATTCATATGTGAAATAAATCAAACTCATGTGTAGACATCCTATTGTCTCACTAGTGTGAGAAAATGAATTAGTAAATAAGATCCAAAGTGTTCACTAGATATCTTGAATTGGAAAGAAACTGTTCAGAAGAAAACACAAACTGGATGGGGAAAAAGGGAGAAGAAAATGAAAAACAAAGATATATATTAACACAGAAGATAGTTAAGATTGTTATACAGCTAGTTTCTCTCAGTTCCTTGAAAAAAATGTTTGTGCTAATACTGTTTGGACATGCCTATATGTTGTACTCTGAATAATTACTATGAAGGCAACATTCAGGTTTATAACTGAGCTGCAAAATATTATTTTCCTCTTCTAGAAAAATGATAGAAGATATCACATAATCACTTGGAAAAATTTGAAATTATAAGGCCAAGAAAATAGGAGGTGGATAGTCAAAAATCAAGTGATGCTACAGTGTAAGGAGTAATTAATATGGAAGAATTAGTAGCTAGTGAATATACATGTTGAACAGTGAGAAGATATGGAGTTGGAGCTTCAGATTATTAATGTATCTGTGCAGGTCCATGGCTCACTGAAGTTCCGTTGATCTTACTTATCTAGACAAAACTTCACTTCTTTATTCTGGACTCTTTTTTCTTTCTTTAAAGACTGGCACTGAATAGAATGACAATCACACTGGTAGCACATCATAAATACTGGGAGATGTTCAGAGTAGACAAAGAACAAGAAACCAAACATTTCATTGCCTATGTTGGGTCTTCACTGCATACAAATGAGATAAAGCTGACAATTCTACCCAATCAGCTGACAGAGTGCTTTGGTGAGAGGCTGTTTTTCTCTAGGAGAGGAGAGTTCAGAGCCTTCCTTTTCGCTCCCCCTTCCATTGCATATCTAAGGACAATGTCCTGCTGGCAAGAGAATTTTCTAGTCAATCAGTGTAAACACTTATTTTATGAATTCTTGTAACACTTTATTTGTAATTGACATTTAAATATATTTGAGCACAACACTATTTGTTAAACGTTTGAGGTTATGAGTATGCTAAATTTTTCTAACTTGATCACATTATAGTATTTTAATTCTCAGAACAATTATTTGAAATTGTTATTATCTTCAGTTAACAACAGAAGCAATGATGGTCCAAAAAAGAAACCAAAAATTCATCCGCCCATATCTAAAAAGCAACCAAACACTGGATGTGAAGGGTGATGGAGAGCCAGAGAAACAAGGGAGACTGCAGGCAAGAGTCTGCCTAAAGCCTCAGGAAAATGTCTCTGAGTAACTAACCATGAATTAAATGACCTCCATGTCAGATATATTCCAGCTTTCAAATTAACTGAATATTTCCTCCTTGTGGTGCGGTGGAGGAGATAATAGGATCTAGGAAATGGTCTGAACTAAGTAATGAGGTGGTAAAGTGGCACATTTCCTAGTTCTGATTGCAGATAAGAAAATGGAAAATATTCAACAATCACGAAAAAGGGGTGTGATCTGAAGACGGTGATGATGAGGGCAGTCAGGCAAGATCAGAGGTTAGTTCTAAGGTGGACAGGGCGAGGGAGAGAGCGGGGCTGTCTCAGTCCATTGAAGGTGTAATTGGAATTTAGATAATCTGAACAGTGGGGAAAACTGACTTTATCTATGGAATTTACTTGTTTGATTTCCTGTTTACAGGTCTTTCATTTCTTATGAAATTGCAATTATTAAACAACTAATTTAAATGTCTGCCACAAGTGCTTAGGAAACAGGAACTTGAGAATCTCAGTGTCAGAGTAGATTCTATAATGCAAGCAGATGCCAGTTTGTTTCCTCACAACGAGAAGTAATCTGTGCCAAGCACTGTCCGTTCTTCTGCCAGCATTTTAGTAAGCAAGCAAGCTTGGCAAGTAGTGCACCAGTTGGATTTTATGAGATAACCGGTCTTTTCATTTCAGAGATGTGTTTTCTGATTTCAGAGTAAGTGGGGGAAAGACAGCTTTCTCATTTACTGTCAATTGCAAATATCAGTAGTGTTATTCTGAGCATTGTGTACATATATCCTGTTATTTTATGTTATCTTTCTTTTGTTTTAAAGCGTGCGTTTCCTCTGAACCTTCAAAGTCATGGTCTGTAGTTGAGCATATATTTGTGGGCAGAATATGTTTCTGTCTTCTAAAACAAAGCAGGAAAAAGACTTAATTTTTAAAATCAATTCATAGACTAGTTCAGAAGTTAAAAATAACATATTTTACATTTTTTAAAAAATATTATTTTAATTTAATCTACCTTAATCTGATTGCACTCAGATGGATAACAAACAAAAGATACTGATGTTAGAGTTGATTATTAGAAAAAACATAGGCTTGCAACACAGGAACAAAAATCATGCTTACTGAACCTTGTTTGAATTCTATAAATTCTATAAATGCATTTTGCTTGATGTTCTGGCATGGTGAAATAAAACATTAGGCTTTGTCATACAAAGATATTTAATGTCTATCATTGTAGGAGTCTTTTTTTTTCCTTTCAGATAAACAGGCTAGTGAAAGATCAATTCCCTGACCAAAAATATTTCTGAGAAAAATATGAAGTAAAAATTATGGCTTTGAATTGTTGTGTATACTGCTCTCTCTGAATTACATCTTTACAAGATTGTCTGAGTTTAGATGGGATGATAAATGGGTTAGTAACTAGGAGGCAGAAGTAAAGACCCTGCTGGGTGTAAGTGGATACTTTACAGACAAAATCCAGCAGTGAGGTAGAGAAAAGTGCAGTAGCTACACGGAGGTGGCTTAGAAAGCGCCACCCATAGGCATTACATTGTTGCGGGTTTTCTCTTTCTTTTTTTCTTTTTTTTTCCTGTTGCAGATTCAGGTCTTACCGATGCCCTTTCCATTGGAGTGTGACTGTGGAATCTGTGGTTGAGCACTGATCCCCATGGCAACCTCAAACGCCAGCAGCACCCTGTCCTCCACATTCTATCTCACAGGTGTCCCTGTCTGTGAAGAATCTCACCACTGGATTTCCATCTCCTTCTGTCTCCTCTACCTTGTTGGAGTAACGGGCAACTGCACCATCCTGCATGTTGTCCGGACAGACCCCAGGCTGCGTGAGCCCATGTACTACTTCCTGGCCATGCTTTCTCTCACCGACATGGGCATGTCCCTGCCCCCAGTGATAACGCTTTTCAGGGTGCTGTGGTCCATTTCTAGGGAGATCCAGTTCGATATCTGTGTGTTCCAAATGTTTTGGATTCATACTTTCTCCTTTACTGAGTCATCTGTGCTCTTGGCCATGGCTTTGGACCGATATGTAGCTCTCTGCCACCCACTGCGCTATGCTACCATTCTCACCCCAAA
>PVLA01018503.1:0-14392 GCA_004027455.1 Hydrochoerus hydrochaeris
GCTCAGCTGGAATCTCTCTCATGTGCCAGCAACTGATGCCCACTGAAAATATAAACATGAACTTCACACAGGAGAAGTGGGCCTACCAGACAGTTTTCACAGAACACTGCTCAAAATTATAAAGATCGAAAACATCCTTCATGTAGTATCACTTGGTGACTTTATCTCTCTATATTTATGTTAGATGATTCATTTGTCTATCAAATTATCTGCACTGTTTATATAACTCTACATAATATTTCAAAATTATGGTATATAATCATTTCCAGTATGAGTATCGTTAACTATTCAGTGTGGATGATTTGCATATGTTAGAAAACAATACCACCACTATCAGAGCAGAACCAACTTACAAAGACAATTTACTTCAGTGATTTCAAATGCCTTATCAAACCTCTCTGCTGCATCAGTCAAGGATTATCAAGTGCTCAGGGATCAGTCAATACCAGGTTCCCCAATAATGCATATTACATGATTCCCGAGGAGGCAGCCTGCTGTCAGGTGGCACCCTACGTTGATGAGCTAAGGTATCACTGTACACAGACCTGACCTGCAGGACAACCATACATATCCCTCGGGGTGCAGGATGGGGACTTAGGGGCAAGCAGGAGACTGGCTACCAGAGTCCAGTGCAGGGGCTTCCTGGTAGTTCAGCCTGGGCAGGATCCTCACTTCCAGGAGCCTCACTTCCAGGAGCTCACTCGCAACCCTCTTGTGCTAGCTTTGCCTCACTGGCTCCTAAGCCATCGCATATCCAAATTTTCAGGTATTTGGGGGGCAAAATTTTCATTCCAAAAGAAAACTGAGACAACAATGAGTATGTTTTAACTAAAAAATAACACAATTTTTCCCCTATACATAATTCTGAGATTTGACACTGAGTAGCGGAGAGAAGAAAACAATAAATGTTACAGTCCTTATGCATTGGATTATTTGCATGAAGAGTATGGACTCAAGATGCATCTATTTTCCTGGGACTGTCTCCAGTGTATCCTATTGCAGAGTAGTCTTACATTGTATAAAAAGTCTTTTTTATCCATTCACTAGTTTATGGGCACTTGGATTGTTTGTAAGATTTGACTATCACAAACTATTGAAGGGAAAGTAGGAGAATATGGAAAATATAACTTATTTCATGTGCATGTACAAGCTTTCTAAATAAAAGTGAACATATCTAAAACATATCAATAAAATTTAATTTTTAAACAAATACAGAAAGGTGTCATTTGATGAATACCAGCATCTTGTCATTAAGTATATACTTGAAAATATCCTGTGAATCCATGTTTTTAAGAGTACTAATGTTTTTTGAAATGTAGAAGATATAGAAGATGATGTTGGGAAAATACCCTTTGTTGTCATTAGAATTTTTGTATGATTATTATAATTCATAATTTATCATACCATGGCATATTTGTTCGTATGGGCCTGGAAAAAACCATGTGTCTATTTTATCTTTTTTATATTGCAATCTTGAACATCCTTGAAAACTCTCAGTATGCTAAATGTATTTCCAAGTCCCGCAATTTTCCATGGTCTGACATTTCTGCTTCATTGGAGTACCAGTTTAAAGGCAGTAGAAGCATGTGCCATCTTAAATCTTATCATTTTAATTCTACTTCCTTTTATATTAAATATTAGTTATTGCAAGTTTTATAGGCAGAGCAATCAGCATAAAGAGCAATAAAGGGTAAGCACACAGCTGAGAGCTGGGACAGACACTTCCAACCTCAAAGAAATGGTAAGTTTCCTAGATGTGAATGCTGGGCATGGTAAGCTAAGGGGGAAAGTGAGTAATTTATGTCACTTCCCTAACCATAGGCAACATAAAACTAAAAACTTCCAGGATAAAACCAGAAGGGATTATGAATTCTCTGGAAAAAAAATGACTTCAAACCAGAGGATCTTTTTAAAAAATGAACTTTCACCCAGCATTGAAACATATCTAAGGCAAACACTCATCTGCTCGCCAGGATAAATAACAGCACCTCACTGCTTCTGCTGCAAGCACCCTGCTGCAGTGAGAGGGCGCAGGGGTCTCTACTGCACTGAGAGTGGAAATGGCAACAGAAACTTCCCTCTGCTCAGCCTGGCTTGTCCTATGCAGGGCCCTGCTCCTCCCTTCCCCATCTCCACCATCTCTGTTCTCTCATGAACATAGATGGCCCAGTGTATATTAAGCCCATCGAGGTACAGGAGATTGAACTCATAATGCACTGAGGGATCCAGCACAGATCCTTGCACATAAGACAATCAAAACAGCAATGTATCAAAGAATAAATGTGGGATAAAGTTTATTTTAAGGAAAAGAATGCTTATCATTTGCATAAAGACTGCCTTACCTGGATGCCACTCTTCTTCGTTTGGTTTCTGAGGATCAACACATGAAGGAGACTTTCAGGGATGTGATCGCAATCTCCACAAGGGAACCAGCGACATCTGCAGTCACTCATGATGAGGGGTGTGAGGTGCTAGTGCTTGGTGTCCTCCAGTTCCCAGCTGAGATTTATGAGAATAGTTTATGCAGGACAGGCATTTGCATGCTTAATGACAGTATTAATGATGGTACTCAAATTATAAATTCATAGGTCTGTGCTTGATTTTGAGAGTTCACATGCTACAGATCTAAGTCTTAGGGTGTCCAGTAGAGAAACTAAGATGTTTCTGGAAGCATCATCTAATTAAATTGTTCTCAGCTCTGATTTTGCACTGGTAGCACCTCTATTGGTTGGGAAAAACATCATTCTTGAAAGACAGATAAACTGAGAAGGAGGGCCACATTTATGATTTTCTTTATCTGGGATTTAAGCACACTGGCAGTATTGTGAGACATAAAAACTCATGGTCAAGTTAACTTCAGTGTGTTTGTGATGACATATTTGTTCTTTGGTACTGATTAGGTATAAACTGTACATTTATAGGTCAATTGTACAGTTTACTGGACCACTATACCTACAAGAATGTATAAAACTGCCTTACAGTGCAATAAAACATTTTGAAATTTTATAAAGCTTTACTGAATAATGGGTCATTGTGATAATTTTTACATGTCTTTAAATTACCTTAGCCCAAAATGCTTCAACAGGGAAGCAGAACACCCATTAGAATGAAAACAAAGTCAGAATGTACCTCTTTTCTTTGGAGTGAGACATTAAAAGTATCAATGTTACCTCCTGAGATTATTTAAAACTGTATTTATATTATTCATGAAAATATACTACAAAAATCATTACAAGTAATAACAAAATAATGCCCATGAGAAAAACGTTGAAAAAATTCACAGAAATACATTCCTAATATATTTTAATGAAACTGAAATTTTAAAAAAAGTAAAACCTGTATAATTTCTATAGTAAAAATTACAGAAATTACATGTTTAACACAAGGTGATTAGTGACATTCATAGCATATGGGAATATGAGCTACGTACATTTAAATCAGTTGGACCTTTATCGTTAAAACTGGCCATATGTAGATTTCAAATTATGTCCTCTCTCTATAAGCAGGGAATGAGCTGCTAAAATGTGATGTGGTTTATGTACTGCAAACCTCTACAGATAGAGCAATCATTTTGAATCCATAAATGCCTGCTGTGGTCGCTGAGGATTCAGAGAATCTCATCCTGTGAGACTCTGGAAGGTGCTGTGGGTGGAATTTGACTGGGAATTCTCCTGGATGCCCAGGAAGACTCTACTGCAGGATAAGTCAACTACACAGGAAATAGAAATGTGTTGTGGGATGAACTTGTACTTCTGCTTAGTGCACCAGAGCCTGTGGAGATCAAATGTGAGAAGTGATGCATTGGTTGGAGTTGCAGAATTCCCTGTGTTCATTTTTGCAGAGAAGCCAACTGGCGAGATAAAGAGATGGAGGAAGAATCAGAGCTGGGATCAAGATGCTCAACGAGCTATGAGGAGAGAGACTTCAGTGTCTGTTTGCTGCAAAGATTCTTTTGAAGAGTTTAGAAAATTCATTAAGCAAAAACAAGTACTACACATTGTAGCAAAAAATTTTCTCAAATAGCAAAGGAACGTTTTCTCCCATTTTAATCCATCACAGACTGCAAAATATCCATTACCAAATATTATCTTCTTGGTAAATTCAGAAATGACTTTGAGTATGTTTCATCAGTCACTGAAACTTTCAAATGTGCACTGAGACATTAAAACAAAAAGAAGAGACTATTCACGTGCTTGCATTACAGGAAAAAATATATATATATAACCTAAAGTTTTTCCTAAAATACAGCAAGCTCTTCAGAGTGTTTGTAAAATGACAGACTCACTTTTCCTAATTTACATATATTTTGGTAAATTTGCTCATCATTTTCTATGACGCTTACAACTTCTGGTTGGCAAAATCCAATCAAATAAACTGTTTGTGCTGAGGAAGTGGGTCCTGATAAGGTTCAGGTGTGTGCAATCAGGGTGAATCCCCTGCCATGTGGTCCTGATCAGGTTTATTTAGTGGATTTTTCTGTATAAAGGGAAGCCAGGCAGGGTACGCATTTTCCTAGAGAATGTGAACCTCAAGTGTTCTGGTTTTGTGAGAAGGGAAACCCACCTCAGAATACAGAGACCTCCATGTTCTGCCAAATTGGCTTTTGGGAATTCGCTGAAAAAATTGAAAGTGAGTCTGACTGTTTTTCAAAGTGAGTCAATTGTTAGACCCTTGTTATATGACAGCACTCTCTTTTCTCTTAAAAATTTTTTTCTTCTGCAGTAGCTTCTCTAGTCCTAATACCTATTTTTTGATAATTTTACCCACTTTTCATTTCTCTCTTGAGTCTATTATCATGCAGTGGCTTCCTTCAAGCTTAAGATATATTTTGAAAATCAGCCTTGAGCCAGGAGCCAGGATACAATGCACATAGCACCTTCTGTTTTCTTTGTTGTATATTGTGCTTTTAATTTTTCTATAGAAACCAATTTAACTGTCAGATCTTTCCTGGGTCTCAGCAATTGATCTTCATTTTATTTTCTTCCCAAAATTGTTCTTTTCCAGGGTCTGGATTGCAAGTTGTGGAGAGACTGATTTGGGGCTGTTTACTGCTCCATCACCTTTCAGGGAGGCTGAAATCCTCTGCACAAATTTTTGAGGTTTTTACTTGTCTATCCGGTCAGTGAATCAATACAGGAAACCGCTAATAGCATTGCTTCCACAGGTGAGTGAGAAGGCATTTTACACCAGACTCACAAATGTACTGAGAGTAGATGTGAATTGTTAAGTGCAAGTAGGGTGTATTAAGATACCTGAACTCCTTTAAGGTTTTTCTGGATGATGAGGGAGTTACCATGGGTCTGAAAATCGTTAGCATCTAATATACTGTCACAGATATATATGCTTGTGTTCAGGTTTCTGTTTCTATGTACGTATTCTATCATATCAGAAGCATGTAAAATATCACTGTCTCACATTCTACTGCTGGTATAGTTTTCAAATCATTGCCCATATCCCATGCTCTTCACTGTAATGGTGTTAGCGCTGTGGTGAGGACAGGCCCAGGAGTAATAAGGCATTAGCTAAACATTGCAGCCTCATCCATTACCTTGTTCAGTCTACCTTATGGCAAAGACTCTTAAAGAGGTCTGTGCCCTGCTAAGGGGTAATGAAAGAGTTTAGAAAGACATGGAATGATAAATCACTTATAATCCACTGTATCTCTTAAAATTGGAGAGAATTTAAGTTTTTATTGAAAACTTTCTTTAAAGGATACTCCTAAAAATACTCCTGGCTGTAATGAAAAATAGGCTTGAGTCATTTGTAGAAAAAGAAATGCACCTTGAAACTAATTTTAAGTGAAATAAATCAGACATAGATGCCTGTAAAGAATTCATCATAATTCACAGGAAAAGAACAGGAAGTCACCAAGAAGCAAACCCTCCCTGTGAATTAGTGCCATGTACCGGCCACCAGGGATGAGCCAGATGCCAGCCCCTACCGTCATGCAGGCTGGGAAATAAGAAGAGCCAAAGCCCCTCTCTGCTGCCACAGGAAACCAGCTGCTTTGGAGAAATGCAGGCTTCAGTGATAGGTATTAAGTGAAAATGCAATTTAATGCTTGTAGTGTTTAGCATTTCACTGATGTTGCAGGTTGAAAGCTGAAACTGTGACCATCTGTTCTGAGGATAACGTTATGCCATTTAGCATATGGGAGTCTTCTTCTAAAGCTGGTAGCCATTGTTAATTTCTCATCATCTTGTTTTCTAGTCCTGTATCATTTTTATTGTTTTGTTGGATTGGATCTTATTCTTCTTTTCTTAGTATATTTTATCCAATGGCATGTGCAGCTATTTCAAAGATAACAAGACATATTATTACAGCCAATTTGCATTTACTATAATTTTGTTTTGAAGCCCTTTATTGCATTCATTGTTTTGTTTGCATTGGTTGTGTTCTGTTCTGTTTTGCTTGATTCTTACTATGTCTGAATGTATCTGCAGCTACTTTGGAGAGAATGAGAGGCATTATAGTAACCATTGTGATTTCCTATTGTTTGAAAATCCTGTGTCACTTGCACTGGTTTGTTTTGATTGGCTTGATTCTGTTTTATTTTGCTTGGTTTTAATCTCCTAAAAAGATAAGAATTCACCATTTCATGATTTTTGAAGAGACCCTTGGAAAAATGCTGTAATACTGTTTTATTGAGACAACATGAGATTAGTAAAATTTATTCACAGATGACACAATTACATTAGTTTCTCAAAATAGTGGTGAGTATCTTCCACACAGCTGTGAGTACTGTCTACTGCTGTGTGCATAACCTTGGTCAAATATACATTGATTCCTGCACACAAGTTTTCAATTTCTTCTATAACAACCAGCAGTATAGTGCATTTTTTAACAATAAACAGTATATCTCAAGTCCCTCATAGGTAAAAATATTAGTATAAATTTTTTCTTTACTGAAAATCTATATACATTTTCTTGGCAGATTCTATATTTCTCATGGCTTAACATGTATGCGTTCCCATAAACTGAGTAATGGATTAAAAAAGGATGTGGCATTTCTGTATAATGGTGTATAAAGAAAGGTAAATTCAGGACTTTTATAGGTAAATGAATGCCAGTTGAGACCATGCTTATAAATGAAATACATTAGACATGCATGGGCAAACATTGTATTGTCTCCCTAGTGTAAAGAGCTGAAAGTATACAGAAGAACCAAAAAGCATAATAGATAATGTAAAAGGCAAAATAACTGCAACATGCAGTGTAATAACAATTGTTCCTTTCCTATCACCCTGATTTGAAATTCTGTATACTTTTGACATTTTTATTCTCTTTAATATAAAATGAAAAATGCATTGTATAATAAACTAAAAAGTTAATGTACTAAGAATTTGAGAGATGATTATTTCTCCATTGGTAATAGGATCAAAAGACAGAGGCTTGGAAAGGGTATAAAAGTAATTACAATGTTTTATGTACCCAAGTCAGCTGCAGACAAGGAATGTAAACATTCTATATGGTAAATGTGCCAAAAAATGGGGTTAAAGAAATGGAAAGTTGGAAAGATTTGGAGGGCACAGTAGATTTTAAAACGTCAATTAGAAAGTTCCATTGATCGATATTTCATATTTCATAGCTGAGTATCATTTACAAATAAGACCACTAACTATTGAGGCTAGACAAATAATAGCAGGCTAGAAAAATGATAAAGGGAAAAAGGAAGAAATGTACAGTTTTTATGAAATTTTTATTTATATCATTGCATGCTTGAGGTAATAATCAAATTACTTGTGTGGCCCTACACATGTATGTCAGACATCTTCAATATTTCAGTATCTTCACCCATGGCCTTTCATCCTCTCTCTTCTCCAGGTCCTCCTCATTTTATCAAAGCATAAATCATTCTCTGTTTCCTATTGTATCTTTCATTTTTTTTAATTCGGAGCCATCATGAAGATAAACCTAGTGATGTTTAATTTTATGTACAATTTATTTGAATAACAGCAAATCCAGGTATATCAGTTTTCTTATGTATTATACAAATTTATCTTTCTTTGTGTCAGTGTAGAATCTCAGTGCTTATTTTTTTAAGAATTGAATAGACACTGCCTAAAAAAGAATTTGTTTTCATGTGAAGAGTTGGATAGCATCCAAATACAGAACCACACTGTAGAATACAGTGTTGAAATTCCAGAAAATACTGAGAACGTTCAGGAATATTCAGGTGACAATTGTCCTTAGGGAATAAGTCATAGAAGTTTTTGTCACACAGTCTTCCCTCAGTCAAGCCACGTGGAGTGAAGGTATATTGCATCCATCAATACCGTGATATACAGAAACTAATCAGTTCTGTCAGTCATGAGAGCTTCCAGATTTTTGTGTATTTGTACAAATAACACATGAGTCATTTACAATGTATGCTATTCAGATAGGGAAAATGTTGGTTCTTTCAACATCTACAAAAATATAACCCATTTAATTGATGAGTAATATTGACACACAGGTAAGAATTAGCTAACTCTGTGTTTTAGAAACAGCAAAACATTATAATGATTTATATTTTGATGTGTATGTAACATTCCCTGAAATAAATGGAGCAGACATTTTGTGGTATTTGAAGTTTATATTTTATAATAACCTGTGTAAGAGACCTACTGACCAGGTTTACCAGAAACTGACCCCTTTTCTTATGCTATGTTTCATGTGATACTCTGTATAATACCAATTTAATGGCTTTATAATCTATGTCTCTCAAGGATGGTCTCTGACATTAGGTCACAGTCTGACTCTGACAGATGGTGGATTGTTTCTCTAAAGAGGTTGTCCTCTGCATTCTGTTGTTTCTCTTCTGCCTCAGTGCTGCCATCTCAGTTCATATATTAGGAAATTTTTAGTTTCTCTTCTTAAAGTGGAACACACCTGGTTTTGGAGGAATCAATCACCATAGAAGAGGTGACCATAGACTTCATCCCAGGTGAATGGCAACACCTGGACACAACTCAGGTGAAGCAGTGTAGCTATGTGATGCAGGAAACCATCAACAATTTGTTATCATCTGGTGAGTGTGTTTAACCAAGTTGTCATCTAACTATGTTTGCACCTATTTTCAATCCTAATGTGATATATCAAACATTGTGCTGAATACAGGTCACTTATTTCCTTCAATCTCTCTCTAGCTCCTTTGTAGACCTGACAGTTATGCAGTAAAATTCATTTGCAGTTATATGGATAACAGTTTTCCCACACACTGACATAGTCTGAAAGACTATTGCATAACTTAATGTACCTAAATCATCAAATGTTGAGAAAATCTGGGAACTAATCTTCATGGACTTTATAAGTATGGCAAATATTTTGTAGCTGATTATCATTTTGTGATCACTATTATGAGGAATATGATAGCTGTGAAAATTTCACTGAGTATTCTTGAGTGCTTGGATTAGATACTATGTTACATTATATTCAGTCTACCATGGAAGTGTTTATATATTTCCATAGGAAAACAGTTTTAATGCTCATCCTGAGCTCTTTGTAATTTTTTCATATTTAGCAGTGCATGTTTGGAGAAAACCTTTTCTGCAATGACTCTTGCCCTCATGATCTGTATTTAACATTTCCTCTGTGTTCCTACTGAGGCTCCAGTGTCCATTTATGAATAATCTCATGGTAAAAAGCATGTAAAACACTCAGTTTTATTTGTCAGACCTATAACTTAACTTCCATTCACCTATCTAAACTGCTTATATGGTATTTTTAATATCTTTTTAAAATATTAAATATTAATCATACTGATTTGTAGGATTAATTTAACACTTGTATACATGTATCAAATACACATTGGACTCTATCAAACAATTTTGTTAACATTTTAAATTTTCTTTTCCCCTTCATTTAATCTTTGTTTTCTTACATATATTGTCTCATCTAAGTTTGTTATTGTAATCATTTTGATTGCTTTTTCTCTTTAAATTTTAAGAGGAATCATTATAACTTTCTTATTCTAGATTATTTTCTTCAAAAGATTTACAGTTCTTTCATGACATGATTTTTATGTTTATTATATATAAAACCTGATCTATAATGCATACATATGAGCTGTAAGACCTTTAAGGATATAGTTTCACCCCATTTATGCCAATATATTGCTGTTTTTTGTACTATGTGTTGCATAAAATTTTGGTATCTGCTACTCGTTAAACACCAGTTTTGTTTACTCCCTCAAACATGCATTATTTTCCTTGGTATATTGTCCTTGCTGATATGTTTTTTGATTATATTTCTACACTTATAAAAAATGCAATATTTTGATTGAGTGCAGTGAATTTATGGATCATGCTTCATATAATCTTTACAATACCGATAACAATTCTGTTGCATCTAAAATATGGCAGAATGTATTGTTTAAATTTACGCCTTTGTGTAGAAATTTTTAAAAATGTATCTTGGGGACCTGGGCATTTAGCTCCACAGCACAAATGCTTTCCTGACAAGTGCAATTGTCATGAGTTCAATCCATGGTACCAAAAATAAAAAGAATATTTCAGCTCACAGAATCAGAATTTTCAGCCGCTACAGCTCAATATCGTGGCAGAATGACCTACTTTTTCTGAAGTTTACTCTTATTTTCTTAAAAAGAAAATGTGTTAGAATAGGTTTTAAACAGGTAAACTAATTAATATCCAATTGGCCACCAATTTGGAAGCAGGACTGAAATCTCAAAATCATACTGAGCGATGAATTTGTCAGTGCATTAACCCACTCAGAGTCAGATTCCTTCTGAGATCTGTTCATGTTACCAAATCTAATCCTCTGGACAAATGAGATTTGTATGTCATTTTCTGGATCTGAAATATAGGAAAATTATTTCCTTCTTACAGCATGAGCTTACATGTATTGATTCATTATTCTGAATTTGCTAGATAAAATAATTTTACAAATTTGGTGGTTTATTTTAAATATCAATTGTATACTTTGAAATTGTTGTCAAGAGTATATTCCCTGACATTTTTCTGTGTTAAATTTTACATAGATACCATTGCTTTCTGTATCATGACTTTACTTTTGCCATTTAACTGAATTTACTCTTCAGATATTAAAAAAACATTTGACAAAAAGAATAGTTTTATTAACAAATATGCATAGTATAACTTTCCATTTTATATTTTACATTTTCTCCTATTCCTAATTATTTTCAGCTGTTTCCTATATAGTTTTGGACAAATTGTGAGTTCTTCATTCAATACGAATGATACCATAAATGCAAAAATCAGTGTTTGTATTATAAGAAATTAGCCATTTTGAGAGAATTATGAACCCAGTACAATTCACATTAGCATCAGGAAAAAATAAAATCTAGGAATTAAACTAACCAAGGAAGTGAAAACACCTCTACAATTATCACTATATTATCTTGCAAAAAGAGATTGAAGAAGACATAAAACATAAAATAAATAAATGTAAAAAAATACAAAAAATGCACATAGCCTTAGATAGGGAGAAGAGCCATTATCCTGATATGCATACTCTGAAAACTGATACACTGATTCAGTGCATACTCTTCAAAATCCATTAGTACCTTGGTTTATAAATGGTTTTCTTTTTGAGAAACTTGGTTAGCAATCAGCCTATTTGACAAACTTTGTCTTTGTTTGCAAAATCTATATTGGGTGATAAACACTATCATGGCCAACTTTACTAGGGAACATAAATGTGGCCATTTTCCCAAGAATTGTGGATCATATTAAGTTCATCAACCATTGGAGAAAGAATATTTTACTTGAAGTATACAAATAATTCCTGAAATCATTTTACCACCCAAACTATATGAATAACAAATGCAATTTCACCAAAGAGAAAACCAAGGGGCATCACAACACTTAACTTCAAGTTGCTTAAGAAAACAAAAGTGTTACAAATATATAGTTCAGAAAAAATATGTAGATATATGGAACTGATAAATTACACATTAAAATACTCTGGACATATTCAAGTATTTGACCATCTGAAAACCAGGCAAAATACATACTGAAAGAAGACTGGTTCCTCTATAAATGATGCAGGGCCAGTTGGCTAGGAGCTATTTGCTGAAGATTATTACATAGCATGATATAAAAGGTAAAATCAATGTAGTTCAAAAACATGAACTGTAAAATGGAAACATTGAACCTCTAGAAAATAAAATAGGTAAAACTTTAAAACCATATGAATAGACAAAGACTTTCAACAGTGAACATGAATTGCAGAAGAAATTAAAACAATAATAAAAAGGGAACTGTACTCAGTTAAAAAAGATTCTACAAAGCAAGGAATGAGAATAATAAAGAGACATAGGAATAAAAAAATTTTGTGTCTGCTTTTCCTCAAATAGACTGTGGTCACAAGTACACAAGGATGTGAAAAAATCTAGAATGTTTTTATTCTGTTTTGTTTGATCTTAATATATGTGATTGTATGAATAGTTACTTTGAAGGCAAGACAATATGGCAGCCATTGTTGAATTAATATCATCTTGATCTGAAGTCCTACCATGCTCTTGTTTTTCTATTACCATTTGTTCTATAGCATTGTGTCTTATTGGATTTTAATATGTATGATAGCATAAACAAAATTTTTATAGAAAATGAAATAATATAGCAGCCATTGTTCATCTTTAGTTATTTGGTTCAGAATGCCTTGCAATACTTTCATTCTCTTGAGTGGTTTTATTCTATTTTGTTATGTTTGACATTATTGTGTGTAAAGCTAAGCTCAACTATTTCAAAGAAAGGAGACATTATGATAGCTACTGTTAATATCCAATTGTCTTGTTGTGAAGTGCTGTGTTGCTTACATTGTTCTGTTCTGGTCTGCTTAGATCTGTCCTCTTTTGTTTGATTCTCTTTAAAATAAAAAAAGAAAAAATTGAATCACTTAAAATAAGAGAATCGATCATGAAGTGGGCAAATGGACTGCATCTAAATGTATCAAAGGATATCAAACAGTCAACATGCATATTATATTTATGGCTATGAGAGAAATGCAAATCAAATAGCATGAAGATTTCTTACAATAGATAGAATGGCAGTCCTGAAGAAATCAAATAACAATCACTTTTGTGTGTGTGGGGTAAAAAATGCACACTTCTACATTTTTGGTGGAATGTAAACTGCTATAACTATTATGTAAATCATTATGAATATTTCTCAATGAAATAAATGTAGAAATTCCTTAGGGGCCAATTTTCTAAGTATTCTTCCAAAAATGCTACATGCATCATTTTACAATCATACATGCATACCAGAGATATTCACAGTACAATCCATAAGAGCTAAATCCAGGATTAAACCTGAATGTCCATCAATAGATGCTTGTATAAGAAAGTGTGGCATCTTTACTAATGGAATAGTACTTCAGTCAAATTTGGAATAATTGGAGGTATTTTTAGGAAAATAGATGCATCTGAGCAACATATAGTTGAGCAAATTAAATCAGACACAGTATTTAAACACTGCATGGCATATCTCACTTGAGTAAGGCAAAGTAAAAGTAAAGAGAAACTTTAAAATGCTGAAAAGAAAAGAAATTGAATAGATCTCTTCAAAAGAGATCCAAAGACACAGAGCAGGAAAAGGAGAAGAAAGAGAAAAGTTTAAAGATATGTCACATACGGATTCTAAATATCTACAATCTTTAAAAAGAGTACCTGTCCATAACACAGCTATTCTTCACTGTTGGTGGGAGTGCAGACTGGTGTAACCACTGTGAAGATTCATCTGGAGGTTCCTCAAATGCTAAGATTGGAAGTCCCATGTGACCCAGCTTTTCCACTTCTGGGCATATTCCCAGAAGAATTCAAAACATCATATCACAGTAATACATGTGCACCCATGTTTACAGCAGCACAATTTGTAATAGCCAGATCTTGGAAACAACCTAAATGCCCATCAACTGAGGAATGGATAAAAAAAAAAAGTTGTGTTATTTTCATACCAGGGAGTACTACTCAGCTATGAAGAATGATCACATTGAGATATTTATAAATAATTGGATGCAACTTGAGCCCATACTGATAAGTGAAATAAATCAACTTACCGTATTGCCGGAGTCCAGCTGTGGCAGGGCTAGGGTTTCCCAAAGGTGGACAGGGAGTCGGTGAGTGAGAGACAGAAGACACTGCACACCAGTCTGTGAGTGAATCTGAATCCGCTTTTTTTTTTAGAAGCTGGAATATATATTTGCTAACCTTGGCAGCAACTCCCAGCCCCAAGTAGGAAGCGCCCCAGGCCCAGGGCCAGGCAGAGACAATCCCAAGCAATAGGTAGTAATTAACCTCAACCCCAAGCAGGAAGCACCCCAGGCCTAGGGCCAGGCAGGGACAATCCCAAGCAATAGGTGTCGATTAACTCTTTTCACCTTTGTAACATCTCAATCTTGTTACTTAGGTAGCTTGGGAAATGTAAGC
>PVLA01018504.1:0-14382 GCA_004027455.1 Hydrochoerus hydrochaeris
AGAGTATTCTAAAGGATATAACTGCATGTATGTTTGAGTGTGTGGAATTAATAACCATGTTGCTAAATTTTTAGTTGGATGGATGAGCAAAACTGACTGCAGTCTCTCTGTTTGGATGTCCACTTTGTGGACTTTACTTTTGTAACTTGAACAACTGCATCTAAGAGGAAAGTATGTAATCATCAACTAGTGATTTTTTACTGGTTACTGTTTTTGTTTTTTGTTTTGTTTTGTTTTTGAGATTTTGTATTGTTCCTACCCTCTTTCTGTTTCAAAATTTTTTCTTTAAATAAAAAAATTTAAAAAAAAACAAAAGGAGGAAAAGAAAGTGCTCTAAAAGAGATAACTGTATGTATACTTAAGTGTGTAGGATTGATAACCATGCTACTAAGTTTTTGTTGGAATGGTGAACAGAACTGTTTGCAGCCTCATTGTTTGAATGTCCACTTTGTATGCTTTAATTTTGTAACTTGAACAACTGTATCCAAGAAGACAATATATAATGTAACAAATAGTGATTTTTTTACTGTTTATTTTTTTTGAATTTCTGTATTGTTTCTACCCTTTTTTTCTGTTTTGCTTCCCCCCCCTTAAATAAAATTTTTTTTAAAAAGATTTTTATTTTTACTTAACGTCATTTTTCTCTTCCAGGATCCCACCCAGGCTGCCACATTATACTTGGCCGATACTTCTTTTTGGCTCTAGCAGAATGAGAGTGTCTCAGGCATTTCTTGTTTTTGGTGACCTCTGTACATTTGAGGAAGGTTGTTCAGGTTTTCATACTATACCTCTCTTTGGTATATGTCTGACATTTTTGCCAAGATCAAAGGGGACCTCTGTGTTTGGGGAGGAAGACCTGAGAGGTGAAGCACTCTCTCCTCACCTCGTCATAGGATGCACACTTGCAAATGAATGGTCACTGTGGAGGTAGACTTTGATCCCATGGCTGGGATAGTGTGTGTATTTTCACATTGCAAGATGAAGCTTTTTCCTCATTTCCATATTGTGCTGTCTTAATGTTACCAGTCCACATCTAAGGAGCTGGAAAATATCGCCACTTCCTCCAGCGGACAGTATTGGCCTGAAGTGTTTGGAATCCTTCTGCATGGGGTATTTGTCTAGCCCTTATTATCTATTTAATCATTTATTTATATGGTTGATATTCTGACTATTCTAATACGTTATACTTTGAGTTGCAATAAAATACTATTTTATTCATTTTCTTGTTCAAATTGGAGGCAATTTTTTAAACTTTACAGCTCTAAATATGTTCTTATTTCTTGGCCACAATCATTTCCAAAATACTAACCATTGTGCACATAAATTTCCCAAAGACAGTTTTAAGAATCTAATTGTAAATAATTATTAATTGCTTTAATCATTAATTAGAAATAATGGTTAATCCATTTTGTTTTAGTTGTTTTTTAGAACTCATCCATTTTATGATATATACATAATAAGATTAAGCAGAGGCAGCCAATCCAGCCCCTGTGCATGTACAGGCCACCTTTGGGGCTCTTCCAGCATGGGTGGGGAGAAGGAACAGCCAGCCCAGCCCCTACAAGCCTGCTGGCCTCCATTGCCTTCAGGGACCAGTAGCCAGTGCAAAGTAGGAGAACCAGCCAGCCATGCCTTGCAGAGGCAAAGCCCACCCTGCACCATTCCACTTCCTTGGGAACCAGGATCAGAAGAAACCCACATGCTGGACATACCCTCCTACACCCTAGATGGGTCTCTAATGCATAAAGCACCTGGGACCTCTCAATCCACTCATCTGGGGGAACCCAGGAACTTGTTAAGACAAAAGAGCAAAAGGCAATCTCTGGCCTCCAACCCAAACAGAACAAGTCCAGGAGAACATTTTGCATAAGGCCTGGACTTGGAATCCTAATGCCCATCAATAAGATATCAGACTAATAAATTATAGCATGTTCATAGACTAGCATACTGTACAGCAAGGAACGTAAACAGCATATTGCTAAATTCAAAATGTCAGCTATAAAAAAATCTCAAACTAAAAGCCTATAATAACTGCATGCCTATGAAGGTATTAACTAGGTAAAGTAAGATGTTAGCCATCACAGTAGTGGTTACTGTGGAGCGTAGCAAGCAAAGAGGAGCCTGAGAAAGGTCTTTGGGATGTTTCTACTGTTTATGTGTTTGTGGACCTTGGTGCTGATACATAAAATCATTCCTCTTCTGAAGTTAATCAGGGGCCGGGGATTTAGCTCAGTGGCATAAGCACCTGCCTGGCAAGTGCAAGGTTATGAGTTCAATCCCCGGTACCAAAAAAAATTATGATGGGGCTGGGGATTTAGCTCAGTGGTTTAAGTGCCTGCCTATTAAGCGCAAGGTCATGAGTTCAATCCCCGGTACCAAAAAAAAAAAAAATCAGTGAAGTCAATCAGGCACTATAGTTCCACAGAATAAGCAGGAGGACAGTCTCATATTTGAGTCCAAGTTGGGCAATGCAGTAGTGTAGTGAGACCTCATCTCAAAATAAAGGGTGAGAATGTAGCTCGATGGAGAGTCCCTGGGCTCAATCTCCAGTACCACAAAAAAAACTTAAATGGGAAAGGTCATAAAGAACTCTGGCCCGAAGTGAAACAGGCTGTTCTGACTTCAACCACTGTGCCAAGCAAAAGCATGAAGCGCAGACGCAGTGAGAAGCATCCAGTCCGACTCCGTCCAGCCGTGATAAGCGTTCGGGAGCAGAGCTCGACCATAATACGTACTTGGGCAGGCTCCGAGCCAAACCCAGATAAGCCTCGGTCAGACTTCGTTCAGTTTCTTAATTCAAAAATGCAGTATTCATTTTAAATGCTGATTTTAGCCATCCTGGTAAAGCTTTGGGGCACTGGGCTGTTCTACTTACTTTTCTCGGTGTTTACTAATCCTTGAAAATAGCTGAAAGCAACTGTACAGAAGCATGAAATGAGTTTTCAAAGATCTTCCTCTATGCAAAATGGACTCCAAAGCTGTATTTGATCCTGAGTAGGTCCTGCTTGGGTTTTTTAACCTCTCCTATTCCTTTACTTTAACTATACTAAGTCTCATTTGCTACTCCTAAAAATAAATTTAAGAAGTAATCGTTAAGCTAATTACATAAGTGAGTTTGTACAATTCTCTATCAATTGACATCGAAAAAGTAGATCACTAAGCTTATCTTAAAAATTTTCCTTTCATTTCTTCATGTGACATCTGTCACATGTCATTCATTTTTTGACCTTTACTTGTTAAACAAAAATGAACATATTCTGTGTTGACATTCATATAATACAGCACTGGATGCAGAAATGTACATCTGTACTAACTCTCTGTCCTCCACACCTGATTCCACCCCGCTCTCCGCGAGTCTCTCCAGGGGCTGACGCACTTCCCCATAACTGTTTCTGAAATGACTGATCACTTAAGCTTCTGAAATATTCAAATTCCAGAATGTTAGGAGCCCATATCATTTCCTATTTTTATGTGAAAAGTAAGTCTTTTGTTAAAAAATGCTGCGCTGGAGAGATAGCTCAGTAGCAGAGTATGCTTAGCATGCAAAAGGCTCAATTCCCAGAGAGGCAAAAAACCAAAACGCAATTGTCCACTTGCTTCACAGTGGCTATAATAACAAGTGCTACTTCTAGTGTCTCCGTAAGGACAACTCAGTAACAAGCACTGTACACAGACCATCACGTTCACGCTTCTCACAGCCCACGTGCCAAGAGCACACTCTCGCCGATGTGGGATTGGGCCTCTGGAGAGCAGAGGAAATACTAAGGTGTGGTCACTAATGTTACTACTAAATTTTGAGCTCATTAAATCTGATCCCCAAATCCAGGTTACCCATGGCTTCTCCAGCTTGATTCTCACATGCGTATCACTGATTCCTTCATGTGACTATTGCCTTGTGAAAAGTAAAGGACTGAAGTGGCCCTGTGAACCCCTAAGGGCTAGCTGCCGTCTGCTGCTCAGGGCTACAGAGAGCCAGTGTACTTCCCAATATGCTTTCCAAGCAGCTGACTGCGGTTTAGTACAAGTTGTTCAAAGAAGTCTCATTACTTTTTGCTATGTTAAAACAGCAAAATAAACTGAGAACCTCAGTAGACCTGGCCGGCGGATGGCCTCTGTCACAGTTATAGAAGACAGCCCTAGTTGTCGCAGATGGTCTCATCCTTCCCCTCACAATCCCATCCTTCGCATTTGGAACCCTGAGCGGCCAAACACCCCTAAATCACGGCAACCGTGAGGCCCACTTTGCCCAGTGCAGTGGGACTCAGGAAGCGTGTGACAACTCGAGTTGTCTGAGCATCTCATTGGGCTCCCTTAACAATGGTCACCCTCCAGGACCCTCCTGTGACAGCAGCATTGCAGCATGACAACTTCTGTTCACCCGAGGGCTGAACGCAGGGTTCCGAGCACCCAGCATCGCAGTGAGGCAGCTTGACCATAGGCAGTGAACCAGAATTAGGCACAGCAGTTTGGAGCACTTGCATTTGGGGTTAAGTTATATTTTTGATCTTGAATTCCCCTCCAAGCTCCGTATACTGACACCTTGGTCTCTATGATGAGGTTATTGGGAGGCAATAGAGTTCCTAAGTAGTAGGGCTTTGCAGGAGACCCCCAGGCACTGGGATATGACTCTGAAGGAGCCTAGGGGCAGCTCTGTTCCTCTGTCTGCTTCCTGGCTATGAGGTGAATGTTTTTATTCTGCCATGTGGCTGCACTGTGATGAGCTGCTTCAATACAGGTCCAAAATCAGTTAAGGTTAGCTGTAACTGCAGAAATATTAGGTATTCCTGACTAGAAAATTAAAAAAACAAGCGAGCAAACAAAACCTTCCTTTTGTAGAATTTGTATATGTTAAACCTGGCTGATATCCAATAGCCTGTAGGCTGGATGTACCTGTGGTCATATAATGTGCTAGCTGGGAAACTCAGAGAACTTACTATGTTCCATGCGCTGTCTTAGCCCTCAACAAACCAAGAACGCATGGGCCACTATTACTATCACTACTTTGCTGATGAGCAGACAGCTAAAAACACTAGAGGTAGGACCTGAACCCCAAAAAGTCTGTGTGCATAGCTGTATGAGAATGTCAATGAGAAAAATATGTTTTATGTAAGTTCAATGAGCTAGAAAGTGACGTAGAGAGATCTACCTGAATTACTTGAATTCAGGATCCCTGAGATTTTGCAAAACTCTCCTATAAAAGACCACTAAATAGGGGTTTGAGGTCTATACTTGAAAGTATTGGAAAACACAACAGAGATTCATATAAAATATATCTGTAGCCATTTAATTATATATTCCTCTCACCCACACTTGGTAAGGAGTTAGTCTTCACACCTAAGATTTTAACTTCACTTTTTAAAATAGTGCTCATTACTACTAGTCCAATACAAATACTATTGCTAAAACACATAAAAATAATACGATAATTTAATGGAAACTTCTGCAAAATAAAAGGTTCCAAGAACATCTAAATAAAATGTTTCAAAAACCCTGAATTAATAATACTCCCTTTATGTACAACAAAAAAATCAGAAGTTAAAATGGTTACATAGGGGTCGTTTTTGTTTGCTTTTACTTTTCATCACAATATGTAGAATTACATATTTGAAAAGAACACTAAAAGATTTTGTTTGATTTTAGTAAATGAGGTAACATCTAAATAAATCTAGATTGATTTCTAACCTTTAAAAAACAAGCAACATAAAAAGTAACCCAGTAATTCATTTGTTTGTGCTCTAGTGCTCCAACAAGGTGCCTTTACCTAGAAGCATCGCTGGGTGCTACTTCTGCGCTTGCTCAGAGGCCATTTGGAAGACAGTGTCACAGCCATTTGTCATTTCCTTTCTGTCCGCATGAAATCGCCCGATACACCTATGCATTTACATGTTAGCAGGCAGGTGAGCACGGAGTGAAACCCTCAGGCTTTTACAAGCTACTATTGTATCATAAGGTAGAGTCTGCTGAGATCGCCCAGCCTGCTGCCACATTTGCAAACCTCTTGTCTCAGACTCCCAAGCAGCCCGGATCACAGACGCGGGTCATATCCCCACTGCTGACCTCTCCTCTGAGGGTCCACTGCGCTTTCTCTGTTATTTTTTCTCGTGGTGTCAGCTCCTCCTCCTCACTGTTCTGAAACGACTGATGTTGCCTAGTTTTTCCGATAACTTTTAGTGGGATTGACTTGGTTGGTTATCTTTTAAGAGTTTTCCCCAAAGATGAAAACTATTTCAAGAAATGAAACATTTTTGTATAGAAAAAGAACCTCAATACAGGATTGCGAATAAAATGTTAGTGAGTCTTTTCAAACCAACACTACACAGTGGTACTTAATAACTGAAAGTTGTCTCTAAATGATTTAAATGATTTTGAGGCAGGATCTCACCATGCAGTCCAGGTGGCCTTCAAACTTGGGACAATCTTCCTGCCTCCACCTCCCGAACACGGGGTTACAAACCTGGGCCACAAGGCCTGGTTCACAGGTCCCTGCTAATATTGAGCACCATGACACACCCACTATTGATTCATGCAATGAACCCTTGGCTCTAAATCATTATCAGTCTTTCTTAAGGATTTTCACAGTATAAAAATCCGGAAAAGCAACCCACACTTTTCCTTATCTGGTTCTTCCTTACAGTACCCCAAATGCTCCTGAGTTATTCCTGCCTGCCCTCCAAAGGGGCCACCATTCCAACTTTCGATAATTTATTTCTATATTTGCTTTATCATTTTGCAACTTGCATTTTCATTTTGACACAAGTCTGTGCGATTTTAACCTTACAAAATTTATTGAAACTTGTTTCATATATTCAGGTTTTTTTAAGGCTCCATGTGCATTTAAAATATTTTTTCTTCAATAGTTTCCACATTATCATTTATGCATTACTTATAAGATCTGAATTAAGTTTATTAATCTTTTTTTCTGCAGGTTCTATTAATTACTTAAAGAGGAGTTAGAAATTTAATGCTACAATGATTGTGGATTCCTCCCTTATGCTCTCTCTCTCTCTCTCCCCCTTTTGTGTGTCTCTGTCTCTCTCACTCTCTCTGTCTCTCTCTCTGTCCCTCTCACTCTCTGTCTCTCTCACTCTCTGTCTCTCTGTCTCTCTGTCCCTCTCTCTGTCTCTCTCTCTGTCTCTCTCTCTCTGTCCCTCTCTGTCTCTCTCACTCTCTCTGTCCCTCTCACTCTCTCTGTCTCTGTCTCTCCATCCACTTCTTTCTGTCCTACTCCCCCCCCCATTTCCCTCCCCTCCTTTCCTCCTCTGGCCTCCTGTTCTTCCCTCTTCTTTTCCATTCTTTCCCTCTCTATGTTTCTCTTTTCCCTTCTGTCTCTCTCCTCTTCTCTGTTGTGGTCACGTTTGCTTATCATAATTTTTGTCTGCTGCGTCTGTCAGTTCCTCAGAGAAATGAGTCACAATTCTGCCACTGAGATTATTCTTGTGAACAAAGGGGAAACGTACTGCTGAAATACAGAACAAGCACCGTGTATCATGTAACCCACCAAACAGGTCAGAGCAGCCCCTTCAATAGCAAAGCCTTTCAAAATGGAAAAATGAAGCCTACAAGTGACATTGAATGAGATCAGCAAGCTTGCTAGTGTTTCAGTTCTCAAATTGCAGTGGATTCTATTATTGTAGACAAGAGATTTCACACCTGTATTTTAAGATTGTGTTATAAATTGCACTAAGAACAATGCTATATTTAAAAAAGTAAAGCCATTTATCATTATAAATATATATTCTTCACTTCAAGAAATCCTTTTCACTCAAAGTCTGGTTGTCTACATGAGCTTATATCAATGTGTATTATTATTTTTATGGTACCAGAAAACTATGCTGGCGATATGACGATCTATTGACATAGAGACTGTTAATAATCTGTGAAACTTGTTAATGTCTACATAGTACATCTTTCTCCAACTTTTTCTACATTCTTATATTTTAGGTGTGTTGATATATGTCTCCAAAATAGTATGTAACCATAGTTTTTGAAATTTATGTTGAAAATTTTTCTTAAAATTTAGTCCCATAACATTTAATACTGTTATAGTCATTCAATGAAATTCCTACATTTAAATCTATGGGATTTTTGTTTTGTTTTGTTTTGTTTTGTGCATATTTGCTCAACATTTTTAATCTTTTCAGTTCTTTCTTGACCTCCTCTTATTGATGAATTTGCAATTCTTTTTTGTGATCTCAATTAATTTAGAAGTTCTGCTCTACTAGTTGCTACCTCGTAACTATGTGGACTCAGCAAAATCTGAAATCAATCATATACCTAATCTCCAAGCAGGTGACAGCAAGGACCCGGGAGGACGCAGCTCGCTGCACCCTCAGTGCAGACGGACTCCAGCCACCAGTGTCCCTTTTTCCAAAACGTCTCAGGCCATCGTTAGCATCACTGTTTCAGAGCCGGTGATTATTTCAATTTGCCCTCATGTTTACTTCTCTTTCACATTTTATGATTTTCAATTTATTTTCAAAATTTCTGCTAGGCTTTGTGTCAAATCTGTTAGGTCACTTTACACAATTTTGTGCTTCCTTAAATTCTTGGCACTTTCTAAAACATAAAAGCAGAATTCATTTACAATCCACCTAATCATTTTAATATTTAAAAATGTCCTCCTATTTTGGTTTTCTCTCCCCCCATTCTATCACTCCCTGCTTATAATTAACCCTCTTTCTGCTTAGAAAAAAAGGGGGGATAGCTTCTTTAATTTCCAGCAATTAAAAATTATTGTATTTTGTAAAAGGAATACCACCACTAAAAACCAGCACTATAAACTAAATGATATCTTTTGTTTTGTTTTGTAATTTATATACTAGATCAATGTGAAAATAATAATAAAAGTGAAATGTTTCCTGGAAAACATTGCAGGAAAGGTTGGAATATAATCTGTGAGTTATCCAGGGGGTAAAGCTGAGGCCTCAGGTGAATATTGTCAGGGCAAACTACACTCATCCTCTCTTACACCACCTTATGTTCCTGTCTCTGGGTTATTGGTGACTTTGCCCTGTACATTTTTCTTGGAAATACTCTTGTGGGAAGTGTTTAAGACCCTGGAGAAAGGTGTGCTCCCACAGGTAAGGGTTATCTTTGCATCTGGAAGGCATGAGCAATTGTCTAGTGTGACTTTCAGTTGAAGTCAAGCTTGAGTCAATTGGAACCCCCAGAATTAAGAACTGGGCTCAATCAGCAAAATGTCCTTTACTCTGACACCAAGGCAGCCTTCTGGGAAGTCACTTAGAGGTGGGCAGTTGGGTCGTACTTACATTTAATTCGCCTTCCCCCTGAAGGTTTAGGTTTTGAGTATCTTCCCTTTAAAGGGGCCAGCTTTCCTATTGAGTTGATCTTGAGGGTGAGCTCTTAACGGTGACAATCTCTTTACCAGCCCAAGAGACATTTAAAACAACTTACCCTTGAGTTAAGGATACGTCAGTACTCGCTTTTTTCCTGGACTGAAGGATGGGTCTCTTTGCATTTTCTTAGATTATATGCAGGTAATAGTAAACAGAACTATTGTTCTTAGTATTTTAAATTATTTTTCTATATATATATATATGTATAGGTAAATAGATAGATAGATAGATAGATAGATAGATGATAGAATATAATTCTTCAATTAATTTTACAAACATATACAGCATTTAAGAGCAATATGTATTTATTTATTTAAAAATATGTATGAGCACCTACTGATACAGGGAGGATGTACTTAAACATCTGAACAAGAGAAAGTCCATGTTTAAGGAAAAGCTGGGGCTCTCATTTTTCCATTTCATAAACAAATTTCATGGTAAGTGAGCACATTAGGGTGAAGTCTAACGTCAGGAGAACGGCCCTTCCGTGTTGTCCTGGTATACAACGTGTCTTCGGGACTTCGTATCTTCACAATCCATCTATCATCGCATAGCAATAATCCAGCCCCTCCTTCCCTCCGAAGTAGGACAATGAGAGCTTCTCTCCCTTCCTAGTCTGAGCTCCTCTTCTCGCTCTCCAAGGGAGCTCCTGCTTGCCCAGGAGACGACTGATCTCTTCTCCTGGCCAAGCTCCTCCTAGAAGCCTAAGTCTCCCTCAGGATATCTCTCTGTACTTGTGTTGGTGATGTCCCTACAGCTCAGGCCCTGGAAGTCACACATAGCAGAGGAGATTGGATTGCATTTCCCAAAGCTTACTGCAAACCTGAGAATAACACGGGCAAAGCACAGTTCAGAGAAGGAAAATCCTGACCATGGATGTCATGTTTGCTAGAATTCACTGGGAAGACCACTGCAGAGACTTCTTTTATAAGTGATGTCCTCCCTTAGCTCAGAAGAGGTGAGTTATTCTTCTCCCAGCCTGGGTCCTTTCCCTCAGGTCTGCAGGGCTGCGGATTCGCCGGCCTTCTGCAGGGCCTCTCTGTCAGAGCGGGGACTACGCTCCATAGTACATGGTAAGTCCCCCACCTCCTCCCTGTCAGTCTCTAATACAGCCACTAAATACAAATTGAGAATCTCTAGTCCCAAAACAAAAAAATTCTATGCTTCAAGCTCCAAGACATTTTCAGTGCTGACACAAATGGAAAATCCCCCACATCTAATCTCACGTGATAGGTCATAGTCACAACACAAAAATGTTAAGAAATATTGCACAAAATTAACTTCAGGTTCTGTATGTCAGGTATCTATGAAACATAAATGACCCAAATGCGTTTATAGTTGGGTCTCTTCTGTAAGATATCACAGTAGGTATATGTAAATGTTCCAAATTTCCAAAAATCCAAAGTACTTTTTGTCCCAAGCACTTTGAGTAGGGATTCTCAAAGTATGCCATGCAAAATAGTGCAACCATAGTTTACAAAACAAAAATAAAATTAAATTTGACATTGTATTTCAGCAAAGAACAACTGACAGATCAGCAGCACTATCACTGGCAAGGTTCCATGAGCTGCATTCTGGGTGTGGGCAGGGGACATTTATGGAAAGAAAACAGGAGGAAAGTACAGGAAGCTCCTGGTTGGTCCAGCTAGTCACGTGATTTATTTAGATGTGGTCTGAGCAATTGGAAGCCTGTGATTGGCTGAGCTCAGCTGCTTTTGCTTAGCTGAGATGCAGCTGCTTGTCGTAGCTAGGCTATGTTTTCAGTAATTCACAAACTAAGTTAACTTGAGATTAGTCATGAGTAACTAGGGCAATGGCCTTCTGTGACTGTGGTTTAATATCATTCTTTGTGTCAGCCTCTCCAAGAATAGATTTGGTGCCTTGATTTTCACCTAAAGAAAGACCCTTTAAATTCTCCCTCCACCCAAGAAAAGTCAAGGTGAGTGACTGGCACTTTACAGAGTAGAAAATGTTGACTTTATCAGCCATGCCTTCGGTCCTATGCAGCCATGGTTTTCTTTGTGCAAATTTCTGGATGTCAGAGAAGAGGAGACGCCAAGGTCAAAGTGCCACTCACCAAGCACGAGCTCATTTCTTCACTCTTGCCCCCTGGCTCATAGCACTTGGCACCATCTGAATTCCTCACTAATTGGAGGCCTCTTCCCATCAGCTTGTAAATGCCTCTGTAACTGCTGCCCCCATGCAGATCCCTAGCCCCCAAATCTCTGAACAGAACTGTGTTTTGTCTTCACAGAAGTGGTAGTTTTAACATAAATTCACTATGGTAGATCCTAATATAGTATAAGCAGTGTTCTTATAAAAAGAATTTGACCATTGATACATGTAGAGAAGCTGGCATGAGGATGCAGGTGTCAGATACACCGTGGCTCAAGAACCACATTTAAATGTGCAGTATTTGAAGATAACCTGTGTACATCCTTTTGTAAACTCTAAGTCATTGCTAGATTACCTACGATGCCTAATTCAGTGAAAGTACTACATAGATTATCAGTAGGCTGACTTGTTTGTGGGATAATGACAAGGAGAAATTCCACGTATGTGTGCAGACTGGCTGAATCCTCATATGCACAGCCCTTGATACTGAGAGTCTGATTGCACCTAGTGAGGGAAAAGCAATCACATGAAGTTAAAGCGCACCTGTAAGTACCTGCTAATGCCTGGCAGTCTTTAACACCATTCATATGCTCAATGGCTTGGTTTCCACGCACTAAAACTAAATACCAGTACTGAAAGGCAAATCTGTGACAGGTGCATGCATCCAGGAGACTAAAAGACCCTGTGTGCAAATAAATTTACTAGAGAAAGATGGACATGAACAGACGGCATCAAGATGCTTTCATTAGGCGCACGGTACATTTCTCCACGTTTCTAAACGAGAGTTTGTCCACAGACTCTCTTTTGGGTGAAGAAACTAAGGTCATGTGATTGCACAAGGTCAATCAAATGAAAAGTTTAATGTTTAACAAATCATCTCATGATTTAAATTTAACGAAAAGAAAATTGAAAAATAAATATTTATTTTCTCCAGTAGCAAGTTAATAAGAGCCTGAATAATTCAGATGAAAACCTGACATGTTTTATTAATTCCGTAATCTTTCCATTTTAAGTCACTATATATCATGTTGGGCTGCCCTTCTTCCTAGACACTCTCACATTCCTTTATATTTTCCCAAAACACCAAGTTCTCACCACTAAGTACATATTTGAATATTTTACTGTTTTCCCCCATATGAAAGCAAAAGTTACAATAAAGGTATGCGTAATTGTTAGGGGGAAAAAATCTCAATTAAAGATATACTTTGGAACATGCATTATATGTTTAAAGATTTTAATTCGAAAGAACAGAGGGATTTGAGAACAACCTTACTCTCACATTTGGTAAGAAAATTGAAAGGAAATAGTTTGGAGGCTGTTTAAATTTTATTGGAATATTTCCTATTTCAAAATTTAAGATTTCACGTTTCTCCAGATTTTTTTTTTAATCTGATCAAATATCAAGTTTTGAAGTGGGTCTATAGCCCAGGTGCGTTCATGCTGCCTTGGGATGGCCTATCCGAAAGACAGGGCCCTCTGTTAGGTCTCTTCCAAAGGTTTCTGCAGACCTGGCGGGTATAGCAGCCCTTCCAGAATTTAAAATGGATTTGTGCCAGTGTTCCCCAGCTTTCTTTGGAACACTTGACAGCCCATCTCTGGCCTCTGCATTGCAAAAGGTCCTTTTCTTTCCCTGGAAGCAGCCTTAGGCAACTTCATTATATTTGCATAATTTTATGAGAGAGAGTTTCTTATTTTAATTGAGTAATTAAATAAAGGCACACTACAGTCTTGGAAGTTCTTTCTAAAAACAGTGCTTTGGCCTTTACGTGTTCCAGAGAGTGTCCTTCTCTGCCACGGGTGCCCCTGGGCATGGCCCCTGCTCGGCCCAGCCATGTGCACAAGCTTCTTCTGTGTCTCAAATGGAAGAGAAGACATAAAGGCAGAATCAGCCAGTGTCTCCTCTCTCCCAGTGAGTGAACCCTCAGCAGCTGCCGTGGAGTCATGGATCCCAGAAAACCACTCTGGCTGTGACAGGAAATGGTTGCATCAAAACCCTCTTTGCCTGAAGACAGACCAATGACATTTATATGAAGTTCAATCAGGTTCAAAGGAAAAGGCAGACTCCAAGATTTTTCAAACTCAGTGTATTACTTATATCCCACCAGAAATATCACAGGAACTGTTTTCCAGCAGCCAGGTTGTCCTCTTCTGCCGGAGTCCAGCTGCGGCAGGGCTAGGGTTTCCCAAAGGTGGTCAGGGAGTCGGCGATTGAGAGACAGAAAACACTGCACACCAGTTTGTGAGTGAATATGAATCCGCTTTTATTTTTTAGAAGCTGGAATATATATTTGTCAACCCTGGCAGCAACCCCCAGCCCCAAGCAGGAAACGCCCCAGGCCCAGGGCCAGGCAGGGACAATCCCAAACAATAGGTGTTAATTGACCTCAACTCCAAGCAGAAGGCACCCCAGGTTCAGGGCAATAGGTATCAATTAACATTTTAATCTTGACATTTAGTCAGCTGGGGAAATGCAAGCCGAAGTACCCCCGGACTCCCGCAGGAGGAAGAGATGTGTGAGATTATTATGCCGCTCCCTACATTGCTTTCCTTATCATTTATGGGAGTGGCTGTCCCTGCAAGGACAGCGCCTGTCTTAGGTCAAGGACTCTTCACATGTACCCAACTAGGCCTTACCCTCATGGGCCTGCAGGACAGCAATTGGTCCTGTGCCTGTCTTAGGCGGCCGGTGGCGTAACATATGTGTCCTAGTTGCCCGTCTTTGGCTGCCTGTCCAGTGTCTCAGGGCAGTTGTCTCACAGGAATTTTGTAAATCCTCCTCCATGAGCTCTTTCATTTAAAGCTTTTGTATAAACTCTCTCACACTACTCACAGAAGGCAAAACCCCACAATCAGTCCTCACAAAGGGGTTATCTAGAGGGCCTCCAGCAACCCCCCTGGAGTCTCCACCCTC
>PVLA01018505.1:0-14387 GCA_004027455.1 Hydrochoerus hydrochaeris
GAGGGGGGTCAGGCACTTGAGGTAAAAGGTTTCTTGGGGGCTTTAGTTTGTAATTTCTGATAGAGAAACTTCCCTGGATCAAGGGCAGTTGTCTCACATGAATTTTGTAAATCCTCCTCCATGAGCTCTCTCATTTGAAGCTTCTGTATAAACTCTCTCATACTACTCACAGAAGGTAAAATTTCACAATTAGCTTTCACAAAGGGGTTATCTAGAGGGTTTCTAGTAACTCCTCTGGAGTTTCTATTTTTGATTTCATATTGAGTATTACATGGAAATATATATATATGGGAAGTAAACAAATTACAATTATCAGTACAAAACATTCCAAGATCCCAGTGCCCAATTCCCACATGCGGTGTACTTTTCCTGGAGAAGTGATTCCTTGAAGCGCTCTTCTGCACCCATGGACCTTGTCACAAGGCATGGATGGACTAGGATGCAGCATGGAAGGAAAAGGGTGCCACAGTAATTCATTTGTTCTGTGTGTTACAAAAGATATTTACAATTCATCCTAACGAGAATGAATGGAAGCAAAACACAAAACGCACTTCCTAGAAAATACCTATATCCTTCTTGTGAAATACAAAGAACACACTTGAAAGAGAAGCAAAACACAGAGTTTTTGAAGTGCATGTAGCAGGAATTCAGTAGGTTTGTGTGCTATGCAACAGATTTGCACATTCATCATAATGAGAAGGAATGGAGGCTAATACATAAAACCTGATTCCTAGAAAATGCCATTATCCTTCTTGTGAAATTCACAGAACACACTTGAAATGGCACCAAAACACAGTGTTTTGACAGTGCATGCAGCAGGAATTCAGTACTTCTCTCTGCTACAAAAGTGACTTACACATTCATCCTAATGAGAATGAATGGAAAGCAATGCACACAACCCTCTTACTATGAAATGCCATTTTACCTTATGGGAAATACAGTGCACACCATTGAAATGGAACCAACCCACTGTGTTTTCAAAGTGCATGAAGCAGTAATTCATTTGTTCTCTTTGTTACCTAAGACATAGCCCATTCACCCTAATGAGAATGAATGGAAGCCATAACACAAATCCAACTTCCTACCAAATGCCTCTATCCTTATTGTGAAATACATGAACACACTTTTAATAAAAGCAAAACACAGAGTTTTTAAAGTGCATGTACCAGGAATTCAGTAGTTTTTTGTGCTACACAAGAGATTTACACATTCATTTAATGAGAATGAAAGGAGGTTAATACATAAAACACGTTTCCTACAAAATGCCATTATCCTTCTTGTGAAATACACAGAACACCCTTGCAATAGAACCAAAACACAGTGATTTGAAAGTGCATGCAGCAGGAATTCAGTACTGCTCTCTGCCACATAAGTGATTTACACCTTCATCCTAATGAGAATCAATGGAAGGAAAGGCACACAAACTTCTTCCTACGAAATGCCTTTTTACCTTATGTGAAATACAGTGCACAGCATTGAAAGGGAACCAAAACACAGTGTTGTCAAAGTGCATGCAGCAGTAATTCATTTGTTCTGTGTGTTACACGACACAATTACGCAATCATCCTAATGAAAATGAAAGGAAGCCAGAACACAAAATTCGCTTCCTACAAAATGCCTATATCCTTCTTGTGAAATACATAGAATACACTTGAAACAGAAGCAAAGCACAGAGTTTTGAAAGTGCATGTAGCAGGAATTCCATATTTTTGTGTGCTACACTAGAGATTTACACATTCATCATAATGACAATGAAATGAGGCTAATAAATAAAACCCGTTTCCTACAAAATGGCATTATCCTTCTTGTGAAATACACAGAACACACTGAAATAGCACCAAAACACAGTGTTTTGACAGTGCATGTAGCAGGAATTCAGTACTTCTCTCTGCTAGAGAAGTGATTTACACATTCATCTTAATGGGAATGAATGGAAGGCAATGCACACAACCCTCTTCCTATGAAATGCCTTTTTACCTTATGTGAAATACAGTGCACACCATTAAAATGGAACCAAAACATATTGCTTTCAAAGTGAATGCAGCTGTAATTCATTTGTTCTGTGTGTTACACAAGACATTTACACATTCATCCTAAGGAGAATCTATGGAAGCCAAAACACAAAACCAGCTTCCTACAAAATTCCTATATCCTTCTAGTGAAATACACAGTATGCACTTGAAACAGAAGAAAGACAAAGACTTTTGAAAGTGCATGTAGCAGGAATTCAGTAGTTTTGTTTGCTATGCAAGAGATTTACACATTCATCACAAAGAGAATGAATGGAGGCTAATAAACCCGCTTCCTACAAAATGCCATTTTCCTTCTTGTGAAATACACAGAACACTCTTGAAATAGAGCCAAAATGCAGTGTTTTCAAAGTGAATGCAGCAGGAATTCAGTACTTCTCTGCTACATATGTGATTTACACATTCATCCTAATGAGAATGAATGAAAGGCAATGCAAACAAACCTCTTTCTTCGAAATACCTTTTTACCTTATGTGAAATACAGTGCACACCATTGAACCGGAACCAAAACCCAGTGTCTTCAAAGTGCATGCAGCAGTAATTCATTTTTCTGTGTGGTACAAAAGACATGTACACATTCATCCCAATGAGAATGAATGAAAGGCAATACACACAACACTATTCCTACGAAAGGCCTTTTAACCTTACATAAAATACTGTGCACACCATTGAAATGGAACCAAAACACAGTGTTTTCAAAGCGCATGCTGCAGTAATTCATTTCTTCTGTGTGTTACCCAAGACATTTACACTATCATCCTAATGAGAATAAATGAAGCCAAAACACAAAACTTGCTTCCTAAAAAATGCCTATATCCTTTTTGTGAAATACACAGAAAACACTTGAAATAGAAGCAAAACACAGAGTTTTCAAAGTGCATGTACCAGGAATTCATTAGTTTTCTGTGCTACGCAAGAGATTTACACATTCATCATAATGAGAATGAATGGAGGCTAAAACATAAAACACTCTTCCTACAAAATTCCATTATCCTTCTTGTGAAATACACTGAACACACTTCAAATGGAACCAAAACACAGTGTTTTCAACTTGCATACAGCAGGGATTCAGTACTTCTCTCTGCTAAATAAGTGATTACCCATTCATCCTAAAGTGAATGAATGGAAGGCAATGCACACAACACTCTTCCTATGAAATGCCTTTTTACCTTATGTGAAATACAGTGCACACCATTGAAATTTAACCAAAACACAGTGCTTTCAATGTGAATGCAGCAGTAATTCATTTGTCCTGTGTGTTACACAAGACATTTATACATTCATCCTAGTGAGAACGTAAGGAAGCCAAAACAAAAAAAACACTGCCTACAAAATTCCTATAGCCTTCTTATGAAAAACACACTATGCACTTGAAAGAGAAGCAAAACACAGAGTTTTGAAAATGCATGTAGCAGGAATTCAGCAGTTTTGTGTGCTACACAAGACATTGACACATTCATCATAATGAGAATGAATGGATGCTAATGCATAAGAAGCGCTTCCTACAAAATCCCATTATCCATCTTGTGCAATGCACAGAACAAACTTGAAACAGAACCAAAACACAGTGTTTTTAAAGTGCATGCAGCAGGAATTCAGTACTTCTCTCTGCTACATAAGTGATTAAATCATTTATGCTAAAGAGAATGAATGGAAGGCAATGTACACACACTCTTCCCAAGAAACGTCTTTTTACCTTATGTGAAATAGAGTGCACACCATTGAAAGGCAACCAAAACACAGTGTTTTCAAAGTGCATGCAGCAGGAATTCATTTGTTCTGTCTGTTACACAAGAAATGTACACATTCATCCTAATAAGAATGAATGGAAGCCAAAATATAAAAAATGCTTCCTACTAAATGCCAATATCTTCTTGTGAAATACACAGAACAATCTTGAAATAGAAGCAAAACACAGCGTTTTGAAAGTGCATGTAGCAGCAACTCAGTAGTTTTGTGTGATTCACAAGAGATTTACTCATTCATCATAGTGAGAATGAATGGAGGCTAATAATAAAAACCCGCTTTCAACAAAAGGCCATCAACCTTCTTATGAAATACACAGAACAGTCTTGAAATAGAACCAAAAAACAGTGTTTTGAAAGCACATGCAGCAGGAATTCAGTACTTCTCTCTGCTACATAAGTGATTAAAACATTTATCCTAAAGAGAATCAATGGAAGGCAATGCACACAACACTCTTCACACAAAATGCCTTTTTACCTTATGTGAAATAGAGTGCACACCATTGAAAGGCCACCAAAACAAAGTGTTTCAAAGTACACGCAGCAGGAATTCATTTGTTCTGTGTGTTACACAAGACATGTACACATTCATCCTAATGAGAATGAATGGAAGCCAAAACACAAAACCTGATTCCTACAAAATGCCTATATCCTTCTTATGAAATACACAGAACACACTTGAAATAGAAGCAAAACAAAGAGTTTTGAAAGTGCATGCAGCAGGAATTCAGCAGGTTAGTGTGCTATGCTAGAGATATACACATTCATCATAATGAGAATGAATGGAAGCCAAAACACAAAACCTACTTCGTACAAAATGCCTATATCATTCTTGTAAAATACACAGAACTCACCCTAAATGGAAGCAAAACACAGTGTTTTGAATGTGCATATAGCAGGAATTCAGTAGTTTTCTGTGCTACGCAAGAGATTTACATACTCATCATAGTGAGAATGAATGGGAACAAACACATAAAACCCACTTCCAACAAAATGCCATTATCCTTCTTGTGAAATACACAGAACACATTGAAATAGAACCAAAACAAAGTGTTTTGAAAGCACATGCAGCAGGAATTCAGTACTTCTCTCTGCTACATAAGTGATTTATACATTCATCCCAATGAGAATGAATGGAAGGCAAAGCACACAACCCTCTTCCTAAGAAATGCCATTTTACCTTATGTGAAATACAGTGCACACCACTGAAATGGAACCACAACACATCATTTTGAAAGTGCATGCAGCAGGGATTCATTTGTTCTGTGTGCTACATAAGATATGTACACATTCATCCTAATGAGAATGAATGGAAGCCAAAACAGAAAACTCACTTCCTACAAAATGCATATATCCTTCTGGTGAAATAAATAGAACACAGTTGAAGCAGAAACAAAACACAGAGTTTTGAATTTGCATGTAGCAAGAATTCAGTAGTTTTGTGTGCTTCACCAAAGATTTACTCATTCATCATAGTGAGAATGAATGGAGGTTAATAATAAAAACTTGCTTCCTACAAAATGCCATTATCCTTCTTGGGAAATACACAGAATGGTCTTGAAATAGAACCAAAACACAGTGTTTTGAAAGCACATGCAGCAGGAATTCAGTACTTCTCTCTGCTAAATAAGTGATTTACACATTCATCCTAATGAGAATGAATGGAAGGCAATGCACACAAAACTCTTCCTATGAAAGGCCTTTTTACCTTATGTGAAATACAGTGCACACCATTGAAATGGAACCAAACACAGTACTTTCAAAGTGCATGCAGCAGGAATTCATTTGTTCTGTGTGTTATACAAGACATTTACACCTTCATTATAAAGTATTGAAGCCAAAACACAAAACACGCTTCCTACAAAATGCCTATATCCTTCCTGTGAAATACACAGAACACACTTGAAATAGAAGCAAAACACAGAGATTTGAAAGTGCATGTACCAGGAATTCAGTAGCTTTATGTGCTACTCAAGAGTTTACACATTCATCATGAGAATAAATGGAGGTTAATAATTATCCTGCTTCCTACAAAATGCCATTATCCTTCTTTTGAAATACACAGAACACCCTTGTAATAGAACCAAAACACAGTGATTTGAAAGCACATGCCACAGGAATTCACTACTTCTCTCTGCTACATAAGTGATTTACACATTCATCCTAATGACAATGATTGGAATGCAATGCACACAACACTCTTCCTACAAAATGCCTTTTAACCTTATGTGAAATACAGTGCACACCATTGAAATGGAATGAAATCATAGTGTTTTCAAAGTGCATACAGCAGTAATTCATTTGTTCTGTGTGTTACACAAGACACTTACACATTCATCCTAATGAGAATGAATGGAAGACAAAAACAAACACTCTTCCTACAAAATGCCTATATCCTTCTTGTGAAATACACAGAGAAAAATTGAAATAGAAGCAAAACACAGAGTTTTTAAAGTGCATGTATCAGGAATTCAGTAGTTTTGTGTGCTATGCAAGATATTTACACATTCATCATAATGAGAATGAATGGAGGCTCATACATAAAACACTCTTCCTACAAAATTTTATTATTGTTCTTGTGAAACACACAGAACACACTTGAAATAGAACCAAAACACAGCGTTCTGAAAGTGCATGAAGCAGGAATTCAGTACTTCTCTCTGCTACAGAAGTGATTTACACATGCATACTAATGAGAATGAATGGAAGACAATGCACACAACACTCTTCCTAAGAAATGCCTTTTAACTTATGTGAAATATGTACACACCACTGAAATGGAACCAAAACACAGTGTTTTCAAAGTTCATAGAGCATTAATTCATTTGTTCTGTGTGTTACACAAGTCATTTACACAGATTAATGACAATGCATTGATTCCAAAACACAAAACGTGCTTCTTACAAAATGCCTATATTCTTCTTGTGAAATACACAGAACACACTTGAAACAGAAGCAAAACACAGAGTTCTGAAGGTGCATGTATCAGCAATTCAGTAGTTTTGTGTGCTACGCAAGTGATTTACCCATTCATCATAATGAGAAAGAATGTAGGCTAATACATAAAAACCACTTCCTACAAAATGGCATGATCCTTCTTGTGAAATACACAAACACAATTGAAATAGAACCAAAACACAGTGTTGTGAAAGTGCATGCAGCAGGAATTCAGTACTTCTCTCTGCTACATAAGTGATTTACTCATTCATCCCAATGAGAATGAACGGTAGGCAACGCACACAATCCTCTTCCTAGGAAATGCCTTTTTATCTTATGTGAAATACAGTGCACACCATTGAAATGGAACCAAAACACAGTGTTGTCAAAGTGCATGCAGCCGGAATTCATTTGTTCTGTGTGTTACACAAGACTTTTCCACATTCATTTTAATGAGAAAGAATTGAAGCCAAATCACAAAACCGCTTCCTTCAAAATGCCTATATCATTCTTGTGAAATACAACAAACAAACTTGAAACAGAAGCAAAACACAGAGTTTTGAAAGTGCATGTAGCAGGAATTCAGTAGTTTTGTGTGCTACGCAAGACATTGACACATTCAACATAATGAGAATTAATGGAGGCTAATAGCATAAAAACCGCTTCCTACAAAATGGCATTATTCTTCTTGTGCGATACAAAGAACACACTTGAAATAGAACCAAAACACAGTGTTTTGAAAGTGCATGCAGCAGGAATTCAGTACTTCTCTCTGCTACATAAGTTATTAAATCATTTATCCTAAAGAGGATCAATGGAAGGCAATGCACACAACACTCTTCACACGAAATGCCTTTTTACCTTATGTGAACTACAGTGCACACCATTGAAAGGCCACCAAAACAAAGTCTTTTCAATGTGCATGCAGCAGGAATTCATTTGTTATGTGTGTTATACAAGGCATGTACAGATTCATCCTAATGAGAATGAATGGAATCCAAAACACAAAACCTGATTCCTACAAAATGCCTATATCCTTCTTGTGAAATACACAGAACACACTTGAAATAGATGCAAAACAAAGAGTTTTGAAAGTGCATGCAGCAGGAATTCAGCAGGTTAGTGTGCTATGCAAGAGATTTACACATTCATAATAATGAGAATGAATGGAAGCCAAAACACAAAACCCTCTTCCTAAAAAATGCCTATATCATTCTTGTGAAATACACAGAACACACCCTAAATAGAAACAAAACACAGTGTTTTCAATGTGCACGTAGCTGGAATTCAGTAGTTTTCTGTGCTACGCAAGAGATTTACACATTCATCATAATGAGAATGAATGGAGACTAACACATAAAACACACTTCCTACAAAATGCCTATATCCTTCTGGTGAAATACACAGAACACAGTTGAAGTAGAAGCAAAACACAGACTTTTGAAGTTGCATGTAGCAGGAATTCAGTAGTTTTGTGTGCTTCACAGGAGTTTTACTCATTCATCATAGTGAGAATGAATGGAGGCTAATAATAAAAACCCGCTTCCTACAAAATGCCATTATCCTTCTTGTGAAATACACAGAACAGTCTTGAAATAGAACCAAAACACACTGTTTTGAAAGTGCATGCAGCAGGAATTCAGTACTTCTTTCTGCTACATAAGTGATTTACACATTCATCCTAATGAGAATGAATGGAAGGCAATGCACACAAACCTCTTCCTATGAAAGGCCTTTTTACCTTATGTGAAATACAGTGCACACCACTGAAATGGAACCAAAACACAGTGCTTTCTAAGTGCATGCAGCAGTAATTCATTTGTTCTGTGTGTTACACAAGACATTTACACATTCATTCTAATGAGAAAGAATTGAAGCCAAAACACAAAACTCGCTTCCTACAAAATGGCTATATCCTTCTTGTTAAATACACAGAACACACTTGAAATAGAAGCAAAACACAGAGTTTTGAAATTGCATGTAGCAGGAATTCAGTAGTTTTGTGTGCTTCACAAGAGATTTACTCATTCATCATAGTGAGAATGAATGGAGGCTAATAATAAAAACCCGCTTCCTACAAATGCCATTATCCTTCTTGTGAAATACACAGAATGGTCTTGAAATAGAACCAAAACACAGTGTTTTCAAAGCACATGCAGCAGGAAATCAGTACTTCTCTCTGCTATATAAGTTGCCGGAGTCCAGCTGCGGCAGGACTCAGGGGTCCCAAAAGTGGTCAGGGAGTCAGCGAGTGAGAGACAGAAAACACTGCACACCAATATGTGAGTGAATCTGAATCTATTTTATTTTGCAGAAGCGGGAGTACTTATTTGTTAACTTTTGGCAGTAACTTAATCCCCAAGCCACAAAGCATCCCAGGCTTAGAGCTACACAGCGATGATTTTAAACAATATGTATCAATTAATTTTTTTACCTTTGTTAAACTTTAATCTTGTTACTTAGCAATTTATAATTAATTAGCTTGCAAAAGCAAACATGCTATACCCTAGACCCAATACTTTCTGTTCTATTTATATTGATTCTTTTTGTGGATAGGTATAAAAAATGATTTTATTGTTTCTTAGATGTTTCTTGCTTGAGCAAACTCTGCACAGCTTTTGCCAGTTTTCTTTAGGTAATCTAACTCCCATTTATGTCCATTTATACTATTTTTATAAAGTTTGTTAAAGCTTTTATTCTTTTCTTAGTTGGACAGATTTTCTGTCTTTCTTTTTAACATAGTTATGTAGTGTTTTTTATCCTCTGTTGATCTAATACAATAGAGTGGCCCATTCCTAGCTAACCTTCCCATGAAATTTATTTGATTATATTTGGCCCATTTTCCTTTGATATTAACTATTCTTTGCCCATGCTTATCATAAATCCCTGTGCAAGGCAGAGGGGGGTCAGGCACTTGAGGTAAAGGTTTCTTGTGTTGAGGGAGATACCAAATACATCTGTTTATTATATAAGCAGGCCCTATATCTATCATAATGGTTGGCACTGGTTTTCTTTTCTTGGGGTTTTAGTTTGTAATTTCTGATAGAGAAACTTCCCTGGATGAAGGGCAGTTGTCTCACAGGAATTTTGTAAATCTTTCTCCATGAGCTCTCTCATTTGAAGCTTTTGTATAAACTCTCTCATACTACTCACAGAAGGTAAAATTTCACGATTAGCTTTCACAAAGGGGTTATCTAGAGGGTCTCTAGTAACTCCTCTGGGGTTTCTATTTTTGATTTCATATTGAGTATTACATGAAAATATATATATATATAGGAATTAAACAAATTACAATTATCAGTACAAAACATTCCAAGATCCCCATGCCCAATTCCCACATGCGGTGTCCTTTTCCTGGGGAAGCACTCTCTTCCACCCATGGACCTTGTCACAAGGCGTGGAAGGACTAGGATGCAGCATGGACAGAAAAGGGCGCTGCAATAAGTGATTTACACATTCATCCTAATGAGAATGAATGGAAGGCAATGCACACAAATCTCTTGCTATGAAAGGCCTTTTTACCTTATGTGAAATACATTGCACATGATTGAAATGGAGCCAAAACCCTGTGCTTTCAAAGTGCATGCAGCACTAATTCATTTGTTCTGTGTGTTACACAAGACATTTACACATTCATTCTATTGAGAAAGAATTGAAGCCAAAACACAAAACCCACTTCCTACAAAATGCCTATATCCTTCTTGTTAAAAACACAGAACACACTTGAAATAGAAGCAAAACACAGAGATTTGAAAGTGCATGTAGCAAGAATTCAGTAGTTTTGTGTGCTATGCAAGAGATTACACATTCATCATAATGAAAATAAATGGAGGCTAATAATTAATCCCGCTTCTTACAAAATGCCATTATCCTTCTTGTGAAATACAGAGAATACCCTTGTAATAGAACCAAAACACAGTGATTTGAAAGTGCATGCAGCAGGAACTCAGTACTTCTCTCTTCTATATAAGTGATTTACACATTCATCCTAATGAGAATGAATGGAAAGGCAAGGCACACAAACATCTTCCTATGAAATGCCTTTAACCTTATGTGAAATACAGTGCACACCACTGAAATGGAACCAAATCAAGTGTTTTCAAAGTGCATGCAGCAGTAATTCATTTGTTCTGTGTGTTACACAATACATTTACACATTCATCCTAATGAGAATGAATGGAAGCCAAAACACAAAACCCGCTTCCTACAAAATACCAATATCCTTCTTGTGAAATACACAGAACACAGATGTTTTGTGTGCTATGCTAGAGATTTACACATTCACCATAATGAGAATGAATGGAGGCTAATATATAAAACATGCTTACTGCAAAATACCATTGTCTTCTTGTGAAATACACAGAACACACTTGAAATAGAAGCAAAACACAGTTTTTTGAAAGTGCATGCTGCAGAAATTCAATATTTCTCTCTGCTACAGCACTGATTTACACATTGATCCTATTGAGAATGAATGGAAGGAAATGCACACAACCCTCTTCATACAAAATGCCTTTTTACCTTATGTGAAATATAGTGAATCCCATTGAAACAGAACAAAAATACAGTGTTTTCAACGTGCAAGCAGGATTAATTCATTAGTTGTGTGTGTTACAGAAGACATTTACACATTCATTCCATTGAGAAAGAATTGAAGCCAAAACACAAAAACTGCTTCCTACAAAATGCCTATATCCTTATTGTGAAATACAAAGAACACACCTGAAATAGAAGCAAAACACAGAGTTTTTAAAGTGCATGTACCAGGAATTCAGTAGTTTTCTGTGCTACGCAAGAGATTTACACATTCATCATAATGAGAATGGAGGGAGGCTAATATATAAAACCAGCTTCCTGCAAAATGCCATTATCCTTCTTGTGAAATACACAGAACACACTTGAAATAGAACCAAAACACACTGTTTTGAAAGTGAATGCAGCAGGAATTCACTACTTCTCTCTGCTACATAAGTGATTTACACATTCATCCTAATGACAATGATTGGAAGGCAATGCACACAACACTCTTCCTACGAAATGCCTTTTGACCTTATGTGAAATACAGTGCACACCATTGAAATGGAATGAAAGCATAGTGTTTTCAAAGTGCATGCAGCAGCAATTCATTTGTTCTGTGTGTTACACAAGTCATTTACACAGACTAATGAGAATGAATTGAAGCCAAACACAAAACGCGCTTCTTACAAAATGCCTATATCCTTCTTGTGAAATACACAGAACACACTTGAAACAGAAGCAAAACACAGAGTTCTGAAAGTGCATGTAGCAGCAATTCAGTAGTTTTGTGTGCTACCCACGAGATTTACACATTCATCATAATGAGAATGAATGTAGGCTAATTCATAAAACCCACTTTCTACAAAATGGCATTATCCTTCTTGTGAAATACACAGAACACACTTGAAATAGAATCAAAACACAGTGTTTTGAGAGTGCATGCAGCAGGAATTCAGTACTTCTCTCTGCTACATAAGTGATTTACACGTTCATCCTAATGAGAATGAATGGAAGACAATGCACACAACATTCTTCCTGCGAAATACCTTTTTACCTTATGTGAAATACAGTGCTCACCATTGAAATGGAACCAAAACACAGTGTTTTCAAAGTGCATGCAGCAGTAATTCATTTGTTATGTGTGTTACACAAGGCATTTACACATTCATCCTAATGAGAATGAATGGAAGCCAAAACACAAAACCCACTTTCCTCAAAATGCCTATATCCTTCTTGTGAAATACACAGAACACACTTGAAATACAAGCAAAACATAGAGTTTGGAAAGTGCATGTAGCAGGAATTCAGTAATTTTTTCACATTCATAATTATGAAAATGAATGGAGGGTAATACATAAAACACTCTACCTATAAAATGCCATTATCCTTCTTGTGAAGCGCATTTTGTGTTTGGCTTCAATTCATTCTCATTAGTCTGTGTAAATGACTTGTGTAACACACAGAACAAATGAATTACTGCTGCATGCACTATGAAAACACTGTGTTTTGGTTCCATTTCAATCGTGTGCACTGTGTTTCACATAAGTTCAAAACCATTTTGTAGGAAGCGTGTTGTGTGCCTTGCCTTCCATTCATTCTCATTAGGATGAGGGTGTAAATCACTTATGTAGCAGAGAGAAGTACTGAATTCCTGCTGCATGCACTTTCACAACACTGTGTTTTGGTTCTATTTCAAGTGTGTTCTGTGTATTTCACAAGAAGGATAATGGCCTCTCACAGGTCCATCATGATACAGCAGGTCTTGGATACTCTTTCTCAGGTAGCAGAGGATGCAACTCCACTTTGGAAATAGCTCTATAAACAGCAGAGTTTTGAAAGTACATATAGCAGGAATTCAGTAGTTTGTGTGCTACTCAAGAGATTTACACTTTCATCATAGTGAGAATAAATGGAGGCTAATACATAAAAGCTTCTTCCAACTAAATGCCATTATCCTTCTTGTGAAATGTACAGAACACAATTGAAATAGAACCAAAACACAGTGTTTTGAATATGTATGCAGCAGGAATTCAGTACTTCTCTCTGCTACATAAGTGATTTACACATTCATCCTAATGGGAATGAATGGAAGGCAATGCTCACAACCCTGTTCCTTCAAAATGGCTTTTTTCCTCATGTGAACTGCAGTGCACACCACTGAAATGGAACCAGAAACAGTGTTTTCAAAGTGCATGAAGCAGGAAATCAGTAATTCTCTCTGCTACATACGTGATTTACACATTTATCATAATAAGAATGAAAGGAAGCCAAAGCACACTACACGTATCCTACAAAATGCCTTTATACTTTTTGTGAAACATACTGCACACCATTGAAAGAGAACCAAATTACAGTGTTTTGAAGGTGCATGCAACAGTAATTACTTTGTTCTGTGTGTCACACAATACATTTACTCATTCATAATAGTAAGAATGAACGGAAGGCATTGCACTTAAACTGTTTCTTAAAAATGCCTATAAACTTCTTGGGAAATACCCAGCACACACTTGAAATAGAACCAAAACACAGAGTTTTGAACAAGCATGTAGCAGGAATTCAGTAATTCTGTGTGCTACACAAGACATTTACACATTCATCATAATAAGAATGAATGGAAGCCAATACATAAAACCTGCTTCCTACAAAATGCCTTTATATTTGTTGAGAAATACACAGCAGGCACTTGAAATAGAACCAAAATGCAGTGTTTTGAAAGTACATGCAGCAGTAATTAATTTGTTCTCTCTTTTACCCAAAATCTCATGACCACATTTTATGCTTATTGCTAGAGAAACCTCATGAGTGACAAGAGCCCTCTGAAAGGACACTCACAGATTACCTTCCTAAATGCTACAACTCATTTTGAGCCTTGTGAAATGAGCAAATAGAAATCAAAGCAGGATTAGCCTGCAGTCACCTCACTTGCACTGAGCTGGAGGGTGAGGTTCTTGGCCAGCTGGCAGCACTCTTAATGTTTTTCCTGTTGGCTTTTTCCTTGGCCTCTCACAGGTCCATCATGATACAGCAGGTCTTGGATACTCTTTCTCAGGTAGCAGAGGATGCAACTCCACTTTGGAAATAGCTCTATAGGCTTCAAACATGAACAGATGCCTGCCAGGAGTGGGTTTCAGTGATGGCTGTGAGTTGTTTCTGGTTC
>PVLA01018506.1:0-14385 GCA_004027455.1 Hydrochoerus hydrochaeris
CTCCTCCTCCTCCTGCATCTCCTCCTCCTCCTGCATCTCCTCCTCCTCCTCCATCTCCTCTTCCTCCTGCATCTCCTCCTCCTCCACCATCTCCTCCTCTTCCTCTTTCCTTACTGGCCATCATGACCCTCCTTCCTCCACTCCAAGGCCATGCAGAACACTGACCATGGACCAACATCTCTGAAGCCATGAGCTCAATGCACCTGCTTTTACACCCATTTTCTCCCTCTGTGGCGTCGGCCAGCAAAATGGGAAGCTGTGCCTAGGGAGGTCACTGCCTCTGCCTTTCTGGTCATAAATACTGTGAATTTTTCCTTCTTGGGGAGTCTCAGGAGTGGACAGTAAATGTCTGCTGTTGTGGTTCACATTTCACCTGTCACCTTAAGATCTCAGGTGCTTGGAAGGTGATGGATCCAGGGGTGCTGGGCTGCTCAGTGGATCCATCCAGGGGTGAGTCTCTGGGCTGACTGTGGTGTAGGAAGGAGGTGGGGCCTGGCTGGAGGTGGTCATTGGGGTGTGACCTTGAAGGGTGAGTCCTTGTCCCTCCTCCCTTCTCTCTCTGCTTCCCAGCCACCATGATGTGAGTGTCTTTCCTCCCCCACACCCGTCCACCATGATGCTCCTGCCTTGGAGCAGCTGACCATGGACTGTACCCTCTGCACCCATGAGCCACATTGAACTCCCCCTCTTTAAGCCTGTGTTCTTGTCCCCGGCTCCTCCCTTCTCTCTCTGCTTCCCGGCCACCGTGATGTGAGCGTCTTTCCTCCCCCACACCTGTCCACCATGATGCTCCCGCCTTGGAGCAGCCGGCCATGGACTGCACCCTCTGCACCAGTTAGCCACACTGAACTCCCCTCTTTAAGCCTGTGTTCTTGTCCCCGGCTCCTCCCTTCTCTCTCTGCTTCCTGGCCACCGTAATGTGAGGGTCTTTCCTCCTGCACGCCCATCCGCAATTGGCTTTGAGTCAAATAAATTAGTGTTTTCGGTGTTTTGCCCCAGCGCTGTGACAATGACTATTTCAGGAGCAGTCACCTCCCCAGTGCTGGGCATGGCTCCTTGTTAGACGTCCTGCTAGCTCCCGGGGTGACTGGAATCCAACTGTGCCACAACTGGCCTCCACCTTCCCGCCGTGTCACTCTAGGAAAATTGCTGAGTGCCGCTGAGCCCAGGCAGCCAAAGGGGCCCCAAGTGCAGCCTCAGCCTGGCCGGGCTGCTGAAAGACAGAGAGAAAAATAAATTACGTGAGAGGAGAACAGGACAGAGTGTCATTTTGTGAAATCACCCTTAACAAATGGGCCCCTATGAGATTTCCTGGAACTGGCACTGCAGAGGGGCCGGCTGGGGACCTGTGAGCAGCCGTTCCATTCCCGGGGTATAAGCTCCGCTGTATTTTACAGGCCAGTCTCGGTGCACACTGCCTGTGCTATGGTGCCACACGGCACGAGATAATGTCTTGTCCCAGGCCTGCTGCCTCTGCTGGCTGTGATTTGTCAGCGTGGGGCGCTCGCTGTATTTTTCCTGCCTGTGAAGGGCAGGCAGGGGACAGGAGGCAGGAAGACAAACGCCCTCCAGGAGCTGTGCAGAGCCTGAAGGAAGGATGTCCCCGAGATGTCCTCCTCTGGTCCCGAGACAGAGTAAGGTCCCTGAGATGATGTCTTGTCCCCACACGAGAGGCCAGTAATGACCCCAGGATGTCCATGTCCCCATCCCCACATGGAGATACAAGAACGTCCCCACGAAATCCAGATTCCGGACCCCACACAGGAGATGGAATAATGTCCCCAAGATCTCCATGTCCAAATTCCAAATTTGTAGATGAAATAATGTCTCCAGTGATGGGCCTGGTGGCTCACACCTATAAATCCAGCAGTCAGGAGGCTGAGGCAGGAGGATCACCAGGGTTAGAGACCACCCATCCTGGGCTACATAGTGAATTTAAGATCAGCCTGAAATGCATTTTGAGACCCTGTCCAAAAAGGACAAAAGTGTACCCCAAAATGTCCGCGTCTTAATTCCCACAGCACAGACTTAGAAAAGTGACCTTAAGATATCTAGGTGCTGATGGCAGAGTGGGAGACATCAGAGAAAGTAATCAGATTCGACAAAAACCTTAGAGAAATGATCAGATTGCACATCATCATTTTTCCTGACTGTCAGTGCCTGCAAAGTTAGAGCAGAGCTGGGCGAGGTGGCACATGCCGTCAGCCCAGCACTGGGGAGGCTGAGGCAGGAGGATTGCTGTGCGACTGACGCCAACCTGGGCTACATACAAGACTGTGTCCAAACGGTGCACCCGAAGGCTACATCAGAGTCCGCGCCATCCCTCCCCGGAGGGTATGAAATTCCGCCCGGTACATGTGGGCACAGAGGGTGCAGCCATTCTGCCCGGACATTGACCCTCTAGGAGAAGACGCTGCTATCAGCCACGCAGACATCGCTCCAGCCCGCAGGCGCGTGGCTGGGGTCTCTCCGCCCAAGTCTGCAGCAAGAGTTTCACAGATTTAATGTGCGGATGGAAAAGTCAGTGCGTCTGAGCTTTTCTTCGCTTTTCATTTTTTCTTGCCTGCTGATTCCCTTGGTGTTCCAGAAAAGAAAAGAAAAAGAAAGAAAAGACGAGGGACACTGCGGCAGCCGCCACGGATTTGCTACCGCCCTGCTCTGAATCCTACGCCAGGCTTTTGTTCTGTGTTGGTTGGTTCTAGCCTGCTGTGTTTTACTTGATTTTGTTTTGTGCTGGGATGGACAACTTTCTTCAGGAAAGTGAGATAGTATGGTAGCTATTGTTCACTTCCTAGGATCTGGCTTTGAAGCCCTGGGATGCTTCTATCTTTTGATGGGTTTTATACTGTTTTGTGATGGCTGCTATTGCAGTGTGTGGAGCTATGCTTGGCTATCTCGAAGGACACAAAAGACACCACGGTGGCCGTGGCTGGTGTCCTGCTGTCTTGTTGTGAGGTGCTGTGTTGCTTGCTCTGTTCTGTTCTGTTTTGTTTCCTTTTGTTTGATTCTCTTTAAAATAAAAAAAAAAGAAAAAGCAATGGGGAATACCCGATGTCTTCACAGCTGAGGGTCGGGGGCCCCCGGCTTTCCCAGGGTGACCCCCAAGTCCCCTCTCCCAGAATGCGGGAACCCCGGACCTCGGAGAAGCGATTGTGCTAAGGGCCTCGGCCTGGGGCTTCGGCGTGTGTCACTCCTGTGGGGATGGGCAGCTCTGTGGAGTCACGGTGCCGAGTCGCTTGGTCACTGCCCCTCTGACCTGCAGGAGGAGGAGGAGGAGGAGGAGGAGGAGGAGGAGGAGGAGGAGGAGGAGGACGCCCCTGCTGATCGCCTGCCGGCCCGGGAGGGAAAGGGCCATGGGGACGGCTGTGCTATCTCTGCCCGTTCTGCCACTGCGTACTGGACCCTTCGCCTCCTCTGTGTACTCTCCTCTCGCGTTCCCCGAGTCTGTTCCCTTCCAGCGGTAGAGGACAGGTGCAGCCGGGCTGTCCATCTCCTCTCAGCCCGCAGCGGGGAGGAACCGCATATGCTCGGCCACGGCTCAGGGTGACCTGCCCCTCCCAGGTGTCCAGGGGGTCCAGAGATGGTGCCTCTGGAAGTGGACAGGAGGGGAGATGGTCCAGCACGTGGGCAGGTGGCACAGGACACAGCCTAGACAGTGGCCGTCCAGGGGTGGTGGTTGTGGGGTGCGGATGGCCCCGCAGAAATCAAGACACAATTGGTCTCAGTCTCCGAAGTCCTTTTAACAACCCACAGGCGGGAGCCCGGGATGTAGCGAGCTTTGTGACAGCGTCCAGCCTGTCACGGGAGACCGATGACCAAAACCCCAGTGGACCACAGCAAACACCAACCCCTCTAGGCCTAGAAGGACATCACCAGCGTTTCAAAGCAGTGGGCTATGATGGGTAATTTCTGCAACCAAAACAAAACCTCAGTGCATCTTTAAACCACACTGGCGGCTAAAACACAGGCTCCCAGCGGCTGCTCCCGATCGCCGGCGGGGGGCTCTGATTTTGGCAAGGCCAGTCAGCCTCTCACCGAACAAGCGCCACAGTTCCCGGGAGCACGAAAGCTCAGGGCTGTCTCGCAGTGGTTCTACGGTACTTAAGACTGCGCCCTCGAACCCTCGTGGGGTCGCCGTGTCCAGAGGCTTCTGCAGAACGGGAGCTCCTATGCGCGCGCGCGGACTGACTCCGGACGGGCAGGGCCTGCACCGCGAGCTTCCACCGTTGCGCCAGAGTCGACCTCGGCCGCACACGGGTCTGGGCGGCACCCGGCCACTCACCGTTGTTGACGAGCACGTGCAGGGACAGCCCCTTCATCTTGAATTTCTGCACGCACTGCCGGATGGACCTCATGGAAGCCAGGTCGCAGTATAAAAATTCCACTGGAAAAGGGACCAAACACCCAGTTACGGTACGAACGGGTGAGGGGTCAACAGGTGAGCGTGTGTCCTGCTAAGAAACAGCATGGGATTAATTATCGGGGAGGTGCAGGAGGCAGGCACAGGGCTAGGGGACGCCCAGAGTGAGTGCCGGCTTGAGCACCGAACTCCTACGCTGACCGTCCATGGAGGTGATGGTCCCAAGGCCTCAGGCACGTGGGTTTTGCAGCAGCGAACCATCTAAGAGAAACCTCCCCAAAGCCGGGGCGGGGTGGTCAGGACAAGGACCTGGTGAGCTTTCAGGGGAAAGAATCATTTCTAGACTTGCTAGTGTTCGTACGGAGCTCAGGAATCTTGTGGACTGCACGGCCGATGCTTCTGCACGTGCATTTCCAGGGACGCACCAAGCGCTAACCAAACATTTGAAGACACAGAACGCTTACTAAATAAGCCAGATTCGCCTCATTTGTGTCCTCTGAATGGTGTCTGCCAGAAGTTTTGCTGACACGCAGCTAACTATGACATGCTAAAATAATTCTGCATTCAGCATAATGAGACAGAGGATTTTTCAGCCCTCTTACTACTGAAGGGAAACAGAAATAATAGCCAGATAAATTCGATGCACCCTTCCTCCCTAAAAATCATTATTCTGGATGAAATGTTCCAGGCAGCCATGACCAATCAGAGTGTCACACTCTTCTCTTCATTTGCTAATAGTAAAGTAAAAACAACACATAGACACACACACACACACACACGCACACCAACACACAGTCATTTTGATTCTTTTTAAACATCACAAGTAATCTCCCAAGTTCTCTTGTGATTGATCAGCCTTTCTATCATTAGTACAACACAACAGCCACAATTTAAATAAAGGAAGAGAGGTTTAATTAGGCTCACGGCTGCAGAGGGTTCCATGGTCAGCTGCTCCAAGGCAGGAGCATCACGGTGGAGGGTGTGGGGGAGGAAAGACACTCACATCATGGTGGCTGGGAAGCAGAGAGAGAAGGGAGGAGCCGGGGACAAGAACACAGGCTTAAAGAGGGGAAGTTCAATGTGGCTCACGGGTGCAGAGGGTGCAGTCCATGGTCGGCTGCTCCAAGGAAGGAGCGTCATGGTGGACGGGTATGGGGGAGGAATGACGCTCACATCACGGTGGCCAGGAAGCAGAGAGAGAAGGGAGGAGCCGGGGACAAGAACACAGGCTTAAAGAGGGAGAGTTCAGTGTGGCTCATGGGTGCAGAGGGTGCAGTCCATGGCTGGCTGCTCCAAGGCAGGAGCATCATGGTGGACGGGTGAGGGGGAGTAAAGATGCTCACATCATGGTGGCCAGGAAGCAGAGAGAGAAGGGAGGAGCCGGGGACAAGGACTCACCTTCCAGGTCACACCCCAGAGGATCACACCCAGTTCACACTCCACTTCCAGCCCAGCTCCACCTCCTAAACTTATCAAGGAGCCCACATGCACTCCATGATCCGGTCACCTTCCAAACACATGAGATTTTGGGGGGTGACATTTTTGGACTAAACCATCACACATTCTTGGTGAACTCTACCTTCCACAGCCAAAGCCCAGCATTCATCTCGTGACTCAGGGTCACCGCGCACGTGAGAATGGCAGCCCCCCCATTTCACTGTCCTGTAAATTTGCACATTGTTGTTATTCGGGAAAATATCTGGTGCATAAACGGCCCGGGAGAACATACACAGGGGTAAAGTCAGAAACGCATTAAGGTGAAGAAACTCATTTCTCTTCCACAATGCAAATGGTGAGACGGACTTGTAAACAGAGTGGACCTGGCTAAAGAGTCCCAGCAGAGCCGGGCAGGCTGTCAGAGCCCACGGAGTGCAGGTGGATACGGTCCCTCTGCGCTGCGGTGCGACTTTCTCTTCTCTGTCTTTGTCTGTCTTGCTACCTGTTCATCCCCCTCAATCATCTCTCTCACCTAGAAATCCCTCTTCCTCGAACCCCTTTCTTCCCGGCGTTGGGAGCAGATTTTCCAGGGTGTCCTCCCAGCACCCCCAGCAGGGTGGTTTAGTAACACACCCAGGACAGCTAAGTGCTGCCTCAGTCCCACCCAGATTCTTCCAACAGGGAAACACACACAGGCTATGGAGAGGCGGACACGATGGCCCCTCCTCCTCCTTCCCTCAAAGGCCACCCCAGTTGCACCCCGACCTCACGTACCCCAGGTGACGGTGCAGCTGCAGCCCTGGGGATCTGGCCGAGATTTCTGCTGGCCTCTGGGTCAGGGGAGAGAGTGTCCTGGGCCTGCGTGAGGCCCCAGCGTCCACCCGCACCCCCAGGATACAAAGAGCCGGCAGACTCAGCTGGTGCAGCAGCTGTCTGCGTGCCCCGTGCGGGAGGCCCCCAGGCTCCCCAGTCTGACGACACTGATTTCCACCATCGCTCCGTGGGCGCCTCTGCCCGCCCCAGTTACACGGTTAAGGCTGGGGTTACCCATGAGGACCCTGGGCCACTCGTTCCTGGGCCCAGCGCCGAATGGGCTGTCAGGGGGCGAGAGGAAGGGGTTCCGGGATGCAATGTTGGGGCCCCTCTCTGTTCCTTCCACTGCCTGGCTGGCTGTGTCCCTCCACTTCCCGGCCACCATGATACGCGCTTGTTTCTTCCACCACCTGTGTGTCCATCACGATGGTTCTGCATTGGACCCAGCAGACCATGGACTGAACCCTCTGAAGCCGTAAGCCACTGTAGTCCTCTCCTCTGTCATTCTGAGAGCATCGTCTGTTTGGTCCCAGCCACAAAAAAGCTGAGTAATACTTGAGCCTGAGGAGGGTTCTCCGGTTCCTGCATCCGCGCAGGCATCGCAGGGAAAGGACAAAAGGACAGCCACGGTCAGCGATTCCCTTCCGGACGCTCCAGGCCCTGGAACAGCACTTCCCAGCTCAGCAGCAAATGCCTGCCCCCCCCACCCGACTGATGCGGGCCGTGTCTGCAGCCCATGGTGGAAAAGATTTCCCAGAAAAGAGCGTTTAAAAATCAAGCCAAGCCAGAGCTGCCAGTGTGGCTTTTTACAAAATTATTGCATTGAAAAAAAACAATAGAAACAGTCCAGAATTTCAAAACAGTAGGAAATTAACCCTCGCTAATATACTGCATATGGTTATCCAGTGTTGCTTTTAAAAAATTTTTTTATTTAAAAAAATGATAAAAACAGTACAGAATTGCAAAAAAGTAGGAAATTAACGCATGCTAATGTATTGCGTCTTGTTATCTTGCAAGTAGTTGTTCAGATGACGAGATGTAGGTGTGACAAATGATCAGAGAATAAAAACAAAAACCCGTTGCTTTTTAAAAAACAAACATCCTCAGATTCAGCAAAGACATGGGCCTCACTTTTTCCTGGCTTAGAATTTTAAACGTTGACGCTCTGCTTCTGAATTTGGCCCACCAGGCCTTGCCACACGGTGCGGGAGTCACGCGGAGAGCTGGAATTTTGTTGTTAAAACTGAACTTTATACAGTAAAAGCCACGTTGCGAAGAACTGTGGGATACATGTGGGGTCACGAGTTTGATCCCCGGAACCAACAAAAAAATAAATAAATAAATCATAGGATGGTGTGTGGGAAGCGGTGGGCAGCGGCTGGACATGGGTTGGTGAAAATGCGTCTTTTATATTTCTTTTAAAGCTGAGCACTCACTGGGGCTACAACTCAGCGGCACAGTAGCCATTTACGTCCTGAGTTCCAGTCCCTGTACTAAAAAACGGACACCAAGGAATCAAGGTAGGCATTCAACAAAAGCACGGCGCTGGGTCCCCGTCCACCTCAGTCCCCGGAGCTGGCACCGTGCAACTCCCGGCTCCTCCTCAAGGTCACAGTGACCAGCAAAGGTCAAGGTTGTGAGTCCATTCAGGACACAGAGGCGGCCAGGACAGCGCAGCTAAAGACCCTGAACACAGAGGACCCCAGAGCTGCTGCGGGAAGCGGCAGTGCCCTGAAGAATCACGCAGTTTTCAGAAGCCACGCTCGGGATAAGCAGGTGTCGGTCACAGTGCAATGCAGGAAGAGCTTGCCCGCCCGTGTAGGACCCAACCTCAGCCCACTGCAGACGGGCAGCTCAGGCGACCCAGAGGCTCACACACTCTGCATCTTTCGGCCACTGCACAGTAACAGAGGAACTAACACAGGACTATTAAAGGGCAGAAAACTCCACAACGGGACGCACTACTTCCTGTCTGATGCCCATGACTCCAACCAGAGGACTGGATATATGTTTTCCAAGTGGCTTCGTCCAGTATTGGCTTCGCAGAACACAACACGAGAACCAAGCGTCTTACTGTCAGTATCCAGGGACCTGAGGTCCTGGTCGCCTCCTCATGCCAGGCTATCAGTCAGGCTGGTTTTATGTCACTTGCCTGGTGACATCGGTGAGATTAATACGGCACATGTCTGGGTGGATCATGGAGCTGTGACCTTGGAGATTACATCTGCTGTCTGGTCCCTTCCTCTATGACTATTCCCTGGTGTGGTACAGCCACCATGATGTGAGAGCATCTTTCCTCCTCCATGCCTGTCCGCCATGATGCTCCTGCCTTGGAGCAGCTGACCATGGACTGCACCCTCTGCAACCATGACCCACATTGAACTTCCCCTCTTTAAGTCTGTGTTCTTGTCCCCATCTCCTCCCTTCTCCCTCTGCTTCCTGGCCACCATGATGTGAGCATCTTTCCTCCCCCAACACCCGTCCACCATGATGCTCCTGCCTTGGAGCAGCTGACCATGCACTGCACCCTCTGCACCCGCGAGCCACATTGAACTTCCCCTCTTTAAGCCTGTGTTCTTGTCCCCGGCTCCTCCCTTCTCTCTGTTTCCCGGCCACCATGATGTGAGCATCTTTCCTCCCCCACACCCATCCACCATGATGCTTCTGCCTTGGAGCAGCCGACCATGGACTGCACCCTCTGCAACCATGACCTTGATAAACCTCTCCTCCTCCGAGAGGTGGGAGTCAGGTTTGTATTGCATTTCTGGAGATGTAACTGATACAGGCTGGTAAACCACTGGATCCTATATCAGGAAGCTCATTTATTTGTCGTATTTGTGGAGCTTCCAGTAGGCAAAATTACAGCAGACAGAGGAAAAATAAAACACAAGAGAGAGACACTTGAATTTTCCCAAGACCAGAAGCACGAGTCTTTAAAACACTTTACAGTTAAAAAGACTGGCTTTGTCTATTTTTATCTAACCAGCCAGGTATATGGCAATCCTGATGCGGCTGTAGAAATGAAAATGTCACTAGAGCTTCAGAATAGCTTTCTTGTGTTCCTCCAAAGTGGTAAATGACACATCTGGGAATCTTAAATCCATTATCTACCCACGAGAGTGGGGGAAATTTTAGACTCAGCCTTCCCTGCATGAAAAAGTCAGCGTGTTAATCCCTATAAACTCAGCACACTCTGTTTAAGCAAATCAAAAGGAAGGTAGCAAAACCCTGCACATCTTGTAGTGGGAAATACTCTGCAACACGTAAAGCTTAATTTCAGAGATGGAGTTCTTTTCCCTGAACAAATCTGAACCTGTGAAGGACAATGCCTAAAACAGCAAAGTGGGTAAGGGCATGCAAGAAATCCAGCTCTAATGAACTCCCTACCCCAACACTGGTGCAAGTAACCTGAATTTTGTTGTTACTTGTCTACGGAAGGTGTTGAGAGGAAAAAACAAAAACAAAAAAAAACCCAGAGGAAATGCATCCCCTAAGGAGGGGTGCAGAGGACACTTACTCCAAATAGACACCTCCATAAGACTAAAGAATTCCTACAAGTGGAACATTCACTTATTACAATGCTGGACCTTCTCTGTCACTGGAATTCAACCTATTGTCCAGGGAGACGCTAGCAGGATTATCTGAATCTGGACAACAGCATTCAGGGCTTGAACTTAGCAAATACAGATGCCAATTTTCCTGCATGGCTCTCTGGAAGAACTGTGTGTATCAGCTAGCACTGCTGTGTAACAAGTATTCCCAAATTCACCAGCTTCCCACAATCTCCATGTGGGATCCGGTACATCTGTAAGTTAGACATCAGGTGTGAGTGGGCTTGCTGGACTGCACAAGGTCTCCCCAAAATAGTGCCAGGCATGATATTAGTAGTTCAAAAGTAGATCTTTTTTTCTAGGCTCGTTAAATTTGCACACGAAATTCAGGTCCTCCTGCTTGTGGGGTGGAGGTCTGGTTTCTTTCTCTCTGTTCCTTGCCACTTGTCTTTACTACAGGTGTTCAGTGGTGGGGCTGTTGGAAGGTGATTGGATTACGAGAGCTTTGTATGCTTCAGTGGATTAATTCATCCAGGAGTCCACAGCCAAATGTGCTGTTAGGAGAAGGGTTTATTCAAAAGACGTGGGTCACTGGGGATGTGACCTGCAAGAGTACATTCTTGTCCCTGGTGTCTGCCTGTCTGTCTCAGTCTCTACTACTCCCACTCCATCCTTCTTCTCTCTGCTTCCTGGCCACCATGATGTGAGAGCATCTTTCCTCCTCCATGCCTGTCCACCATGATGCTCCTGCCTTGGAGCAGCCGACCATGGACTGCACCCTCTGCACCTGTGAGCCACATTGAGCTTCCCCTCTTTAAGCCTGTGTTCTTGTCTCTGGCTCCTCCCTTCTCTCTCTGCTTCCTGGCCACCATGATGTGAGCATCTTTCCTCCCCCACACCCATCCACCATGATGCTCCTGCCTTGGAGCAGCCAACCATGGACTGTACCCTCTGCAACTGTGAGCCTAATATATCTCCCCTCTTCTTAGTTGCAGATACCAAGTAATTTTCTTCCAGGGATGAGAAGCCTGTTTAATACAATCTCTTGGGGCTGGGGATATAGCTCAGTAGCTTAAGTGCCTGCCTGGAAAGCATGAGATCATGACTTCAATCTCTAGTACAACTAATAATAGTAATACCACCATCTCATTTCCTACTAGAAAATAGTGTCTGAATTGTAGTCTTGGCTTTCTGTAAACAAACTCACAATTCAACTTATCATCCTGCTTTCACTCGTTTTACAGAAACTCCCTTAAATAAACAGACAGTTTGAGGACCCCTCACAATGTCATTTTGCTCTCAGACATAGCAATCGGTGAGGGCGGATAGAAGGAAGCGCCCTAAACACCTCAGGGTTTTTGAAAACCTTGGGGCCCCCTGGGAGCTGGAGAGTTCATCTCTTTTTTAAGACCATTTGTGGTTTACCATGATCTCTTGGTCTGTTTCTTGTAATTCCATATAATGAATAATGTATAGAGGAAGCAAATCTTTGTCCCACAGTTTGCATGCATGGCAGTCCACCATCCAGGGACAGAGTGTGGCTGGAGCTTTCTTGCTGCTTGGGGCAGCTGACAGATTTCCACAGGTTTGCTTGGCATCCTATGCCTGGGGAAGGCTCCCATGCATCACCGCCATTTCGACAACCCATTAATTCTAAATGGATTTTATGCATTCACGTGTCAACTCACCAACCCACTCATCCTTGAAGGAATGAATCCATTCATGAAATCACGTCACTCACTGACTCATCCATCGATGGCCTGGTTCGCCCAAGCAGGCAGAGCCGTCATCACCTAATAACTTCTCAAATCTTCTATAAGCAACTGTGCATTAGAGATTAAAAACCTCCGTGAGATGTCCAGGGCATCTTCCAACCTCAGCGCGTGGTTATGCGTTCAGAAGATGCCCGTGGTTATCTTTTGCTCGCAGAGGTTAGAGGCTAGCTGCCATCATGGGTCTTAGCATTTTTGTGAGTTCGAGTCCAGCCTGGGCTGCAAAGGGAGCTCAAGGTCAGCCTGGGCTGCATAGTGAGAGCCTGTCTAAAAAGACAAAAAAAAAAATGCTGCCCGATCCCAGAGAGGCTGGCTGTGCAGTCTGGGGCAGGAGGCTGTGCCTGCTCAGCGCCATCCCATCCGCCCGTGGAGTCTGCATCTGCTCCTGATCCACAGCTCGGGGTGACGCAGGAAGCTGCCTCGCAGCGCCCGGCTCTGCCTGTGTGAGCAGGTGCCTGTCCCGCCTGACAGGTCCCTGGGGGCCGCCCGCGTTCGAACAAACGCATCCACCTGGCCTAGATGAATTTCGACACCTTACGGAATCTTTCCACGGGGCTCTGTGACTTCCTGGGGGGTAAAAATGCAAAAGCTCAACCGGGGAACAGCAAGGATTTCCTGGTAGAGGACGAGAGAAAGGAGGAGGGAATTGTCCTTCCCGGCCCGGGGATGGAATCTCTGCACCACAGCTCACAGTGCAGGGGAACGGACGGCAGGGAGAGCTTGCGCACCCCTGGGGTGCACGCCGGTTTACCTAAACACCAGGGCGAAAACTCAGGGGCCTTGTTGGAAAAATGCAGTGCACATCAGGAGACAGCTGTCTCCATTCGCAGGTCAGACAGACAGGTGAAAATCCACTCTCTGCTTCTTTTTTTTTTCTCCTTGATCTCCAACAAAGAAATATGGACCATTTCAGAGTCAGGGCCTCAGGAAAGGAGCCTGTGGGCTCCACGCTGCCCTCTGATTCGTGGCTTCCTCCACTATGTGGTGCTGTACACAGTACCAGCCTGGGGCACCATCCGCCTCCAGATCCCGACCAGAACTGGCCTGGGCACCATGCTCCTGGACACCCAGGCTTCCTTCTGAGCTAACTTAGGCTCTTGTCATTAACCCATATCGAGTCTACACTGGCAGAAAGTGGGTTACACCGTCAATAACATCATAGGTGCTAGAACTGCCAGGACACCTAAAGCCCACGACCGTAATCTACTTGAGGGCCATGCATGCATCCCGCGGATTGCATATGGCGGCTCAAACGGAAGTTGGTGTTAAGGGAATCCAGAGACGGGTTCAAGGAGGAGGTAGCTGGGAGCTGGAATTCCCATGATGCTGTTGGGTAGTGAGGTCCGGCCGCCATATTGGTTTCCCACCCCCCTTTGCCTTCTGTGGCACTGAGGCAGACTGGGATTCCTCGGCACTGAGCTCCATCCAACAGGAAGCCGGTGGTGGCGGCGATGATACCAGAACTCCACTTCAGAGGTCCTGGAGACCACTGGTTGAGGCCATGGGTAACTTGCTGAGCTCCTGGTGACCACCAGCTGTGATGAGAAATCCTCAAGACTGGACGTTCATGAAATCATCACCCGTGAGAAAATGCCCGGGTGGATTCATCTGTTTTCCATCGCGATGGTAAAAGAACTAGCTGTGGCTCAGTAACTTACAAAGACAAGACATTTACTGAGCCCATGGTTCCCACATGCTAAACGTCTAAGCGTTAAGGTGTTACCTGTGGACCAGAATCGAACAGCTGGCATCGCAAGGGCGGCCGTAAATGAAAGAGGGGAGAGGTGGCATCAAAAGGCAGGAAGGCAGGGTCCAACTGGCACAAACTGCAGTCAGTCTCATGCTCAGACACAGTCTTTGGGCGGGTGGTTGGGTCACCTGGACCCTGGATTCACTATGTATAAATCACAGCTCAGCTCAAGTGCTGCAAGGTCCTGGGGCTGGATTGGAGAAGTTGCTCCCTGGGGTGTGACCTGGAAGGGTGTTTTTGTGCCTACCCCAGCCCACTTCCTGTCTGCCAGGGGGTGGGCAATTTCCTCCACACCGTGCTATGGCCGCCTGGGATCCAGCAGACCATGGACTGGACCCTCCCAAACCAGGAGCAGCCTTTCCTCCTGCTACTCGCAGGTAAGAGGAAAATGACTTCAGTGTGACCTTCCGGTCCGAAACCCCCAAAGCAGCTCTTTCGAGTTTTTGGTTCTCCTGGGGTTGCTTTTTCTCAGCTCCACTAGGCCAGCTCCATCACGTCCACTCCGATACGTAAAAGGGAAAGCAAGCCGGGCTCAGTAAGGGAAGGGCCTCTCAGCACCCGGTGCCCAGTGCCTCCGCCCTCACGGGGAAGATGGTGCTATGGAGACCTCGGGCACCTGAAAGTGGACCAGATGCAGGAGGCAGAAGGGACAAGCAAGAGACCACTCCTGCAGGATGAGCTGGGAGAATCTGGCGGGGGGGG
>PVLA01018507.1:0-14383 GCA_004027455.1 Hydrochoerus hydrochaeris
CACCTCCTCTTCCTCCTCCTCTTCCTCCCGATGCTACACTGAGGTGTCTGGACACCATCTCTCCCTGAGGCTCTTTCTCTTGCTCCCTGCTCCGCTGTCATCCCGAGAGTCCAACAAACTGGGCCTGAGGTTCTGGGTCGGGGGCCAGCCAGGCACGGGAGGCCATGCGGTCTGAGTCTGCAGGACCCGGTGAGTCCCCGGAGACAGGAGGGGCTGGTGCTGGCGAGCCTGGGGCACAGGAATGGCCACCACTGGACAGTAGTGCGGGCGACAGGGTGTGACGCTCTCAGGGCTGCTGGTGTCTCAGTGGGTGACCACTGGAAATGTGAATTTAAAACTCAGTAAGTCTGCGGAAGAACAGGAGAGTGTAGAACGTGTCCGTCGTTGTCCTGATTATTAATCTCCGTTAGTAGATGACGGATGTCTCCGTCTAACACCGCATGCGACACAGTTACGAGAACATGGTGTGTGGTCGGTGGCATCTTAATCTATATCACATAATACACACGCGATCCACGACCTGCTATTAGTTGTAATAAATACTGGCGGAAGTGAAGTGACCGCTTTCCTCGCCGTAAATGAACAAGTGCAATCGTGTGTGGCTCCATCCCACATGTTTCTTTATTCCTTGGTGGCAGACACTGTCGTATGGTGCAGGCTGTTGGAGCTCCCTGGGGACAGGTGCTGGGCCAGTGTCCCCCCCTTGGTGCTCCCCTGGCTCTGCACCTCCCAATTATTTGGGAAAAACCGCATTGTCCTGAACCTGCACAGATGTGAGATTTTCTTGTCAGCTTTCTCTAAACAGTTCAGCAGGGCAGCTGTGGATGGAGCATTTACCCTGGACTGGGCATGTGAGAAATGACAGCTTGTTTAAGGATACAGTAGAAGCAGGGCGTGGGGGAGTGCGCCTGTCATTCCAGCACTCTGGAGGCTGAGGCAGGAGGGCTGCAACTTCCAGCTCAGCCTGGGCAACTTAGCAAGGCCCTGTCTCAAAACAGATAAGCAGCTCCACGGGAACGCAGCTCCGCAGAAAGCGCTGGGTTCGAGCCTGGCGTTGCAAGGGAAGCGCACTGCAGCGGATGGGCTCTGTGCGAACGCCCTGCTGTCTTGGGGAAGCACTTGGATGTCTGCGGATCCTGGTGTCTGACTGGATGCTGGAACAGATCCCTGGGGACACGGAGGGGTGACTGTGGTCTCTGGACATGGTCTGTGAGCCCCAGCTGTGGCCAGGTGGCAGCAGTGGCCAGAACCAGGCTGTCCGTTCTGGGCTCCGGGAGGGACTTCCGGGTGGATTCTCCCAAGGCTTGGCACACGGGGCCCCTGCAGGCGCACACGGCAGGTGCACAGGCTGCCACAAGGGCCTTGGAGGCTGAGGGTGTCGCTTCCCACAGCTCCCACGCTGCCTGGGTCCAGGGGCCAGGACTTCTGGGGACAGCCCGGTCTCCCAGCCAGCAGGGCTGCCGTGCTGTCCAGGGCCTCTCTCTGGGCCTTGGCTGTCCATGCAGCCGTGTACTCGGTGGCTGCTGATGGCCTTTGACCCCTGGTCAGAGGTCAGCTGTTCCTTTGTCATCATAGCCTAGGCCCCTTCCTGAGAGGAAATGGTGAGGGCAGCTGCTGGCCTTGGACCCAGGGCCTTGCCCAGCCCTGCGGACAGGAGTGGGGGATGGTGGTCAGCAGTGGGACGGCTGCAGCTTCTCGGAAGAGGCCTGGAGGTGAAGCCAGCCGGCTTCTGGGAATTTCCCAGCAATGGCTCTGCAGAGGTTGGGGACCACACAGGTGACTGGGTGTAAAGATGTAAGACGCAAGGCATTCAGCTGGCCCAGTGGCCTGGGAGCCAGGGACCGAGGGTGGCCATGCTGTGACTGTCATTCAGGGCAGCCACAGGGGGACACGGCACCAATAGACTGGGCAGGCAGGACTGAATCAATGCTGGACCATGGGGGGGGCCCCTCTAGGCGGACACTTAGGGCAGTGGGCACAGCTCCCCGTGCAGACCCCTCCAGGCAGTCAGGCTGGGCTTCTCACTGGTCGGGCCGGGGCCGGCTGCCCTCCCGCACAGAAGTCTGGTCAATGACTTCACCACGTGGTTCGTACTCCGGGGGATGCGTGGTTCCCCCGGCTCAGGAGGGAGCTGCGTGGCCTTAGGCAACTTGCCGAGCCTGTTCTCAGCTGCCCACCTGTGAACGCTGCCCTGGGTCTCTGTGAGGACACGGGGTGCAGAATGGGGTGACAGATGTGCTGGGCTCAGGGCCGAGGCGAGCTCTGGTTTGCTGTGAGCACCGAGCCCAGCAGGACCTGGCTCCTGCTGCCGGTGGGGAGAGGCGGGGGCTCCTGCATTGTTTGCGACCTCTTCGCTTAGCCCTCGGGGAGAGCCGGCTCTTGCTTTGGTCTGGTCTCTCCCAGGTAGGCTGAGGCAGGAGGAGTTGGTGGGGTCAGGGGTGGAGGGGTTCTCCAGCTCAGATCTCCCCACTCTGTGAGAACCAAGGGCGCTGGTGGTTGGCTTTGGGGCCTCCGCTGCTACAGGGTGACCTCATGTAGCTCGTGACCCCCAGCAACCCTCAACCCCAGCTGTGTGGTGCTGAGGTTCCCGGGCTCACTCAGGGGGGCGCTGAGGCTTGGCACAAAGCTCTGTGCACAGGTGGGCTCTGGCATGAGCAGCCCCAGTGTCTTGAGGGGCTGGGTGGATTTCTGAGTGGGTCTGGGTCTGGGGTCCCCCATCCCCCCAGCAGCTTTTTTTCCCCTTGCATTTGGGATTGAGCCCAGGGCCTTCGCACTGAAACTATGCCGCCTTTAAGTGGCCCGGGCTGAGGTTAAATTTGTGATCCTCCTGCCTCAGCCTCCCAGAGATGCCTGCTCTATGTCCAGTCCCTTGTGCATACTCCATTCTTTCTGTCCGAGGAGGAAGTGATTCTCCCGAGGCTTCTGGGGACCCAGTCTCAACACTCATTCTTGGGGGCATCTGGGGTGGCCCAGCCACCTGGCTCCTTGTTCCCCTCTGTCCCTCCAGCCACGTGCCCTCCTCTGGGTCCACTGGCTAGCTGTACCACCTGGGCCTCCGGCCAGGCCAGCACTGGCCATCACTGGCCATCACCCTTGCTGTTTTGCTCCCTGGTTTGTTCTCAGCGTGTTTACAACCCCCTGGCCCAGCTGCAGAGACACAGTACCCTGCACTCCCACAGCTAGGGCAGCCTCAGCAGGGGCCGGCCCCAGGACAGCCCTGGTGTGTGGTGAGAGTGACACTTCGTGGGTCTGATCAACCAGTTGAAGAGGTCCAAACCCTGCAGGCCTGGTCACACTGCCCGAGTCCAGCAGAGGGCGCCGTCCCCACAGCCAGCTTCTCTGAGCTTCTCCTGGATGGGTGGGTGGGTGGGTGCACCTGAAGGCCCCGGGGAACCCACTTTTCCATAAGACAGGGACATCACTGACTCCTCGCATGGACAACTGGCTGTCGCCACCTCCCACATCCCAAGGCACCTTTCTGTTTCCAGTGCTCTGGCGGGGAGGTCGGGGGCCTGTGCCCTGGCTTTTGAGAATCTGGTGAATCTGTCACAGCTGTGGCTACCTGGCCCACCCACTGATGTCACAGCCCCAGAGCCCCAGGGATGTCACGGCAGGCATAAGAGGGAGGTCCGCAGCTGGGGTCTGGTCTGGCTCTAATAAGCCATGTGACCTTGGGCAAGTCCCGTGGCCTCTGATCTGCCCTCTCCTGTGGGCGGGGCGCTGGCTAGCTGAGCGTAGGGGTCCGTGGTGAGGGCTCTGGAGGTACATGGACACAATCTGTGCTGTTCAGGGTGGCTGGGGTGGTTGTACCGTGCGTGCGTGTGTGCGTGCGTGTGTGTGTGCGTGTGTGTGTGCGTGCGTGCGTGCGTGTGTGCGTGTGTGTGTGTGTGTTCATGGATCCGTGGCTGACCCTAGGCCCTGCCATTCACTGGATGTGTGACCTTGGGCTGGCTGCTGGGTTTTTTGTGCCTCAGTTTACCCACCTGTAGGCTGGAGGTCACAGGGCCTCATGAGTGGACTGTACAGCACCCCCTTGCAGAGCTTGGGCACGTTTGCAGTGCAGGGAGAAGCAGGCAGATGCTGCCTCCCTGCCCTGTACCGCGCTGCCCTTGGGCTGGCCTGTCCCCTGCCCACCTGGGCCTCTCGGCTCCGTCCTTTGTGCTAAGACATGAGGGTTTCCCTCCAGGGGCGGCGGCCGTCCTGTGTGACCCATGAGCCACCTCCATCCTGGCACGAATGTCACCAGGGGGCAGTGGCTCATGGCAGGGAACCATCTCTTCCACTGAGGCGGACTCCGTGAAGCGAGGGGCCTGAGGTCTGTGTGCGTGCTGTGTGTGTCATGTGATTTGGTCCTCCCAAGCCACCTGGCAGAAGCACAGCAAGGACAAGTGTCTTTCCCCAGGACACCCTGGGGAAGGTGGTGGCCAGCAAGATTCGCCTTGGGGTGCAGTAGGTGGTGGGGATCCTGTGATCACTGGGCCGCCGCTCTGACTGGACTCAGGAGGCCGGGAAGGACTCCTGGGGTGGTAGCCGGGCAGCAGGAGCCGGTGAAGTCCTGCGACCTCCTGTCCCTCATTTCCTGCTCTGCTGGAGAGGAAATGTTTACGCGGTGGCCCCAAAGACACTCTGCAGGCCCGCAGCAGTAATTAGCCGAGCAAGGAGCAGCCCAGGCAAGGGCCGGGGTCAGGGGCCGCGGGGCTCCTCCCTGACAAATGCGCTTGTGGCCTAGTGCATGTCCCTCCCTTGAGAAGGGTGGAGGCCCTCGGGGTGGGGGGGACCCATGGGGTGCCATGTGGGGAGGAAGGGAGGGAGCCGGAAGTAGGAAGTCGGCAGAGAATCCCCCACAGCCCCTCCCTGGACTGTGTCCCCTCCCCCACTCCCGCCTCTCTGGAGAAGCTGCAGGGACCAGATCAGGGAGGCCCTTGAGCCCCCTGCTAACATCCCGACCTCCCCAGCCCTGAGCTGTGATAAAGACAGCCGACCCTCCTGAAGATTCCCTGGCTCTTCCTGCCATATTTGGAGGTGATGTGACAGCTGTCAATCAAGAACACACTGACAGCTGCAGTCTCCTGGATGCCTCCCCCTCGGAAGACCTCTAGCCTGACCACAGTGGGCTTGGATTTGAACAGCGTAATAGAATTGAATTTGAACCAATAAGTAGGCTTGGATGAGAAGCCTTCCATTTAGACCAATCAGGAGGCTCTAATTCTGACCAATCAGTATTCTTGAATTTGGAAACATCATTGCAGGCTTCAATTTGGACCAGTCAGTAGACTTGAAGGGGGACCAGTCACAGGCCTGCTGCTCCTATATAAGTGGCGCTCCTGGCATAGTTGTGGGCGCGGTGTCTGAAGGCCTCTTCTGCACTGCAGCTGCAGTTCCTGCTGGGTGGGCACAGTGGTTGGTTTAAAACAGGGCATCGAACACTAGGGCTGTCAGCCCAAATGGCTCCAGAGACCGCAGGAAGTCAGCCAGTGGCACTGCTGACAGACCAAGTCTGGCATGAACTGGCATCGATGGGGCATCGGGCTCAGGGCTGCCACCCTAAGGCCCAGGGCCATTGGTGCTCACAGCCGGGCTGCAGAGCTCTCTGCCCTCGGGGCGGAGTGAAAGGCCCAGTGGCTGACTGGCATCGAGGGTGCTGGGCTCTGCCCCCGGGGGCCCTGTGAGACCCGCTCAGGCTGGCCTGGCTCAGGCTGGCTGATGTCCTTGGCCCGGGGACACTGAGGGCACTTGCCCAGCTGCCCGCGGCAGGGAGGGTGCTGTGCAGCTCTGTTGGCTGGTGTGGAGGAGGGACCAAGGGGCCAAGGTGGGCACATCCATGCCGTGCAGGGCCCTTCTGGTTTGGTGGGTTCCGGGTCCCCTGGGCCAGTTTCCTAGTGCTTTTCTTTAGGTGGATTTGCTTTTGCAAGCACTCAAATTCGTGTGAAAGGAAACTTAGTCCCATAATATTCCCCCCAAGTGGCTCCCATAGTCCCCCACTGAGGAAGGATGCTTACTCCGTGGGCCCGGCGGGCTGGGGCTGTGCCAGCTGACCGTGGCGAAGGATGAGGGGAGGGTGGGGGAAATGCTGTGTGCACCTCCAGGCCGGCTGGGGCGCCACCTGCCCCCCCCCCCCCCAGGAATCGGCTCCTAGGTCTTCCTGAGACCAGTGGCTTTCATGGATCTTTGCCTTAAAATTCAGGCAGACGTGTGTAAGGGAAAGGAACGTGGGACCCATGTGTGTCTCCGGGGGCCTCAGGGGCCGGTCATTCTCCTCCCTGGTGGCAGATGAGGACACTGAGGCGGAGGTGCCAGGTGCAGACTAAGCCGGGACTGTAACAGCGGCCAGCGTCCGGTGCCCAAGGGCAGCTGTGGTGATTTGAGGCCAAAACTCTGGCCCCCTGAGACCCCCAATTCCTGCCTGAGGAGCCTATGGTGCGCTTACCAGGAGAGGGTCCTGGGCCACACGCAGATGGGACCTAGGTCCACAGGACAGTGGCTGGGGTCGCCACTAAGAGCTGTGGACTCACCCAGGGCCTCTGTGCCTTGGCTTCCTCTTGAGGTAGTGGGGGAGCAGCAGCCACTTCTCAGGGACAGCGCCAGGTGCTGAGGGCCGGTGGAGTGGCCAGGGGCCTTTTGGCCAGTCCTGGGGCTGGGGGTGTTGGTGTCCTCCAGGGACCCCGCCCTGCTGCCCTCTGCAGCAGCTCTGTGGCATCCTCAGCTCTGCTCTGTGGCTCTCCCAGTAGCTGGAGCCGGTGGGAGCTGCGCAGGGTGGAGGGGTGGGGTGGAGGAGGACAGAGGAGGAGGGGGAGGGGGACAGGAAAGAGGGAGGAGGGGGAGGGGGAAGTGCAGGAAGGGGGAGGGGAGGGCAGCGCCCTGTCGGCTGCTCCCCCTGGGAGACTCCCTCCTGCTATCTTAATCCCTGGAGACAGAACCTGGCTGCCTCCCGCCTTGCTGGGCTGCAGGCAGCGCATTCCTGAGCCCTCTCCCCTCACCTTGGCTAGGCCTGGCTTCTGGGGATCCCGCCTCCGGTACCCTGCTTCTTCCTGTCAAGCGCCCTCTCTGATCCTGCACACGGCTGGGTGTAAGAAGCCGTGTGCTCTGGCGCAGTCCTCTTCCCTCCCAGGCCTCTGTGCAGCCTCCTGCGGTACCGGGACCACAAGCTTCCTTTGTGCCCACTGCGCCCCACGCCGCAGCACCCCTTCCCAGTCAGGGCAGTGTCCTTCTGCCCCTGCAATGGCTCCAGGTCCCAGCCCTCAGCAAGGACAGGGCGCCACCTTGAGCCTGCTCTGTGGCCTCCCCCTTCCCCTGCTGCCCCAGGGGTGGGGACCCTGGGGGCCACCTCAGCCTGTGCTGGGGATGTCCTGGGTTGGGGGGGCTTCGGGCCGTGTGAGCTGGAGAAGGGGCTGCACAGGATGGGGTCCCCATGCCACTTCCCAGTGGAAGGCAGAGCCACTGTGGAGTCCACTGGAGAGACTTGGGTAGAGCTGGGCAGATTCCCAAGCATGCCCTGTGTCACCCACAAGAGAGGCAGCGTGGCCCCAGAGTGGGACCTAAAGCTGCTACCTTCTTCTTGAGAGGCCAGGGGCCCTTTCTCTGGGTGCCGGTGGGGTCCACAGCTGGCGTGGCCCAACCTTGCGTGATTTGTGTCTGCTTTGTCCCAGGCCCCTCTGAGCTGGTCACTGGTCAGGGCGGCACCGCCTGGAGTGCTGGTGGCCGGTGGCCAGTGGCCTGGTCCCTCTGCAGTGGGTCATCAGAGCCAGGGCCTCCCCTTTGCAGGAACCCCCAGTTCCCAGGTGGAAGCAGGCCCCTGGGTGGGGTGATGGGAAAGCTCTGGGGGCAGCTTTCCTGACAGCTCAGCCAGGCCCACCTGCTCCCATCTTGGACGCCCACTGCGAAATTCGAGGGTTTTAGGCCAAAGCGAAGCAGGATTTGCCTCTCTGGCTCGGTGGGCCCAGAGGAGGCACGAAGGTCACCCAGCGGGGACACACAGGGGAGCCAGTGCCTCTGGCCCGGAGGGAAGGGAAGCACTGCGTGCCCGCGGCCAGCCGTGCCCAGCCCTTCCTTCCGCCTGCCCATTGTGCTGCCACCCGGCCCCGCGGGTCTTGCGGGGCCACCATGATCGCAGGGACGTTCTCACATTTTTCTTCCAAGATGGGCTCGGGCGTCAACAGTCCAGGACGGTGGGCATCCGGACTCCAGGGTCCTAGCAGCTTTATCCGGTGTTTGTCATTTCCCCGGAGACAGCTTCGGGCGAGGGGTGCGGTTTGGCACGAGCGCTCATGTGTCCGAGGAGTGACCAGGACAAATGGGACCAGAGAGCGGTATTTACCCAGGGGGCGCGTGACCCTGACCTGTTCACACATGGCCCGTGGGGTGTGGCTGGCTGCATTTGGCGTCATGGGAACTGTGTGACTTGGAGGTGTGGGTGTGGGTGGGGGTGTCAGGTGTGCACCTTCATCTTCATGCTGCTGTTTCTTTGGGGACTTTGGGGGAGAAGCCATGGCCCCAGTCACTTGTCCCAGGGCATGGTGGGGTCCTTGTCACTCGGTGTTCAACCCAGACCAGGTGGGCACCATCGGCCAGGTTCACCCAGTGCCGCTCCGTGGGCATCTCGGTCCTAGAGCTGAGGAGGACCCGGCAGTCTGTTGTGGGCTTTGTCTGGCTGGTTTCTGGGAGAGCTGGGGACACCCAGGGCATGGACACACGCACACCTGCGCCCTCAGAACAGAGGTGTGTGGCCCCAGCAGAGTCTGGCTCGCTCACCCCCGGGGCGCCATCTGGAGGACCAGCAGGCGCTGTGGAGGCCTCGGGGTCAACGCCAGCAGGGGCTGGGGGGCTGGGTGGTTCCCCGACCTCCATCAATCACGCCACGGGCCCGGCACTAGTGCGGCTTCAACATGAGATTGCGGAGGAGCAGTGGCCTGCGCGGTGGGGCCTTTATCTGGCTGGTGCCCGTCAAGAGGAGGGGGTCCATTTGTCAGCCCGCCGTGGCACCCCACAGCGCCCCCGGGCCTCCTGACATGCTTGGTCCTCCCTCGGGCTCCTCGGCCCGGCAGCTCCGGGTGGGTGAAGTCACTTGGTCTCTTCTCAAGGACTTGGAGAGGCTTTGCTGTCCAAATCTGTGACTCGGGGGACGCCCTGGTGATGGGAGGCAGCTGATGACTTGGCGTCCTTTGTTCCCAGCCCTTCCCTGCACGCGGGTGAGTTATGGAATCAGCAAAACAAGCAACTTTGTCTTCTAAGCCAATTCACTATTGGTAGCCCGAACCCTCAGGATGCCGCAGGCCGGATGCCCTCCCCCCTCCCCTCTCCTCCCCTCCCCTCCCCCGCCCCCCTCCTCTCCTCCCCTCTCCCCTCCTCCCCCTCCTCCTCAGATTTTTGTTCTGTCCAAATAGTTATTTGTGTCTTGTACAGGGTGGGGTGGCAACTGTGAACCCATCTGTCCCCTTGCCTATTGGTCATTCCCTCCCAGTGCAGGGTTGGTGGGCATGGAACACTGGCAAAATCCCAGGGAGGTGGTATCTAGACAGAGAAAAATGGGGTCATCAGGGAAGGGTGATTTGTAAGGCACCCAGCAGCCGAGGGGACCCAGCACCCTTCTGGTTCAAATGAGCCCTGCAGCGCCTCCTGGTGGCTGGGCTGAGGAAGGGTGGCCTGTGGATAGGCTCCTCCAGGGTCTCTGGGTCATCGCAGCCTCTCGACACATCTGCTGTCAACAGCCTTGGTCAGGCTGAGGTGACCCCCAGATGGCCTTTGTCTCCTCGGTGGGGGGTAGGAGAGGGCCGCCCAGGGTCCAGGCCATTCCAGCTGCCCTGAGGGTGACCCCCAGCCTGCCTCAAGGAGGTGGCCCTTATCACACTGTCCAGGTAGGTGACAGTGTCAGCGGTGATGAACAGCTACAGCGAGACCCTGTCACCACTGGTCACTGCTGTTCATGTACTGCCCAGACTCTCTGTGTCCTTGGCCCCGGGGAGTCCTCTGAGCAGCCTGAGCTGCAGGGGTGACTGCGCAACTCACCTCGCTGGGAGACAGTGGGGTCCCGGTGGAGGGAGGAGGGCGGCAGGAGTGGGGACCCCGACTCTGCAGCAGGGAGACCCCAGGGCCTTCCAGGACCATGGGAAGATCAAGAGCCACTGGAGCCAGCCAGTCACCCTGCTGTCCCCTCCCTGGGCTCCATCCTGGACCAGCAGGAGGCCCAGGCGGCTCACCCGGTGGTCACAGAAGCTGGGCCACGTCCAAGTCGGTCAGTCAGCGCTGGGCCTCCAGGATGACCCTTGGGCCCTGTGCAGGATGTAGAGCCCGTTGTCACCCTCCCTGGGAACATGTGGTGTGGCCCTTGTGTCTCCTGGGTCTGTATTTGAAAAAAGCCGGACATGGAAGGATCTCTGTGGCTTCTCCTCTGCGCATGACTAGACTTAAGAGAAATTTCTTTGGGCCTGATTCAGTCCACGTCCCTGGAAGAGCCCCGGGGTCCCTCCGGGTGGAGGCCACCAGTCCCCTGACCTGGCGCTGTGCGAGTCCAGCTCTGTGACATCAGGTGGGTTGTCAGGGGGTGGGTGGTAGTGTTCCCATGGGGCAGCTGGCTCCAGGGGTTAGTGGGCAAAGGCCAGCATTCATGGGAGGTGCCCACATGGGACAGATTAAGTGGCACCGTGCCCAGGTGGGGGAGGCCTCAGGAGGGCTTGGTCACTGCCAAAGGCAGGCAGCGTGGGCGCAGGGCTCAGGTCCACATGGCTGTCTGGATTTCTCCACTGTAGGGAAACGCTTTTTGCTTGGAGTCAGGAGTCACTGAGGAAGAGGAGCCGTGAGGGGCCCCGGGGTCTCCGCGTGGAGGCTTTGGGTACAGCTGGGGCAGGCGCGGGTCTGCCCCTCCCTCGGCCAGGCCCGGGACAGGCTCCTGGCAGGACCGGGGTCTGTGGGGGACTGGTCGTTACAGGAGCAGCCTCGGTTCACAGCAGCAGTCAGCGAATGGCTCCTCTGCGCATGGCTGGGGGGCTGCGGGCAGCGCCCCCGCTGCTCAGGAGGGAACCCCTGCGCGCTCGTAGGGTGATCACGTGCACTGGCCATGAGGTCACCCTGGCCGTCCCAGCCTCTGGGCAGATGCTATCACTGTGGGCTCGGGGCTGTGGGTTCCACGGCTTCTCCAGCTTCTGGCAAGACCCAAGTGCGCCTGTGACACGGTCCTGGACGAGCAGCGGGCTCAGAGCCCCACGACCCCCCAGACCCCTGCCTCTGCGGCTCGGATGCAGGCTCTGGGGCGGGTTTCACAGCACAAGGTGCTGGAGTGTGAGGGCTCCATCTGTGCCGGCCTCGGGCTCAGGAAGGGGAGCCCCGCCGCCAGCTCCATCCGGGCCAGGCTCCTGGTCTGCAGCCCGGGCCCGAGGGGGGGGGGGCACCGCACACACCGCCTGTCCTCCCCTGTCCCCGCCTCCCAGCGTGAACTGAGCTACGCTGTCAGCACCCTGAGGCCTGGATTTTGAAGACTTGGTGCCAAAGAACTGAGACATCTTGTCGAAACATTTCTTATTGTATTTCGTATGAATACTTGGTATGTATTGTGTTTCATAAGATCTACTTCAAAAATCAATTTCACCTGCCTTGTGTTCCCTCTGATCACTTGGGGAGAAGAAGTGTGAACAGAAGTTCCAGGGCTCAGTGCTGCTCCAGCCAGGGGCCACCAAGCCATGGCTAGGGCTGGGTGCCCAGTCCTTGTCATTTGCGTAAATAAAGTTTTATCGGTACACAGTCACGTCCGCTTCTTGACGCGCTGGCCCATTGCCCAGCGCCCCACGGGCTTTGCCCCGTGGCCTCTGCCTGCCTGAGCGTGGCCAACCCTCACCCTGGAGCAGGGGAAGGGTCACAGGTGCCTCTGTTTTCCCGTTTTCTTCCATCTCCGTCTTTCCCAAAGGTTCAGGAAGGAAAACGTTACTGTTGACAATAATGTTGACAGATTGTATTTTGTACCGCAAAATAATGAATTATAAGTAGCAGAAGAGAAACGAGAACCATGGGTCACCCTTCACCCCTGGCAGGACCAGCAGGCCCCTGCCCGAGACGCAGTCTCCACGCTGTCCTTTCCAACCGCTGACCACACGGCCGAGAGGCCGAGGGGCCACGGAAGCCGAGGCAGGCAGGCCCGAGGAGGCCGGGCTGCACCCTGGGCGTCTGCGAGGCCAGGCCCATCTGGTTTGTGTTATGTTTATAAGGTCGATGGCAAATAAGGGTATTAGAGCTAATTTACTTATTTAGAGAAAGACGGCTCGGTCGAGCCAGTGATGGGGAGGAGCCGCAGAGCTCCTGGCTGGAGGAGGGGCCCGTGCCAGGGCTCCGGGCAAAGACTGGGGTTTTCTCAGAAATAGCCCTGCAAGTGTGCAGGGCCTCAGGCTGCGAGGCACTCTCAGGCCACTCCTCCCGCCCTGGCCTCCCCCACTGCCATGCTGATCCCACCCCGTCCTTCAGCCCTGGGATGTTGGTTCCCGCCATGGTCTGGGAGTACAGGTAACACAGAGTGGGGACAGAGGAGACCCCTCTCCAAGCCTGAGCTCAGCTGTTGTCAGCACCCACGGCTCTCCAGATCTCAGAGGAGCCTGGACGTCATGGGTTCCTGCATTGTGGCATTGTGTGTGTCTGCTATCAGCAGTGGGTCCCCACTGCCCCAAAGCCAAGGCTCTGACCCGGATCCCGGGCTGGGTTGACATCAGTGTGACCTCTGGGCTGCAGCCGAGGGCATTTTGCGCTCAGCAGAGGCTGGGCTGCCTCTGGCCTGCTCTTAAGGAAAGAACTCGAGCTTCCGAATGAAACCAGAATGCATTCAAATCCCAGCTGGGACAAGTGTGGCCCTGGAGAGCTTCCCTTCTGTCAGCTGTGGGAGGCTGAGTGTCACACCGCAGACCAAGCTGGGGACGGAAGGAGGAGATATGGAGTGAGGTCACTGTCACAGGGCAGATGCCATGGGAGGGAGCCCCAGGGCTGGAGAGGGGTGTGAGGGCCGGCTGGTCCTGTCCACTGAGGTCAGCAAGGGCAGGGGTCGCCCAGCTGGTGGCTGCCTGTCCCCCACCGTGCTCCTTTTCAGGAGCCTGTGCACAGCACTGAGTGGTGGCACCACCTTTAGGGTGACACTGTCCTGAGGGCTGGGAGGGAAGGAGGGATACCCAACACCTCAGCCAGGTCCACAGCATGAAACCAGCTCACGTGCACTGGGGAGACTGTGGAGAAACACACAGCCCCACTGTGAACCTGAGTGGCTGGTGAATCAGAGGGGTCAAGGTGTCTGCACCCCTGCAGGGACCTGAAATCCCAGGGGCGGCTGGGAACAGCCTTCCACCCAGCCTGTTGCCAAGCACCGCTTCTGTTGGCTCAGCCGCTGGTTCTGGGTGGACCCTGAGGTGGCCGCTGCCTCCTTAGGCAGTGCGGATTCTCAGGCCCTGCTGCCCCGGCCTAGCCCTGATGCCGGGGTGAGCCCAGCCGTCTCCCGGGCCCCTCTGGGTGGTTCTGCTGCTGGCTAAAACCTTCCGCCGACTTTCACACACGTGCCCCTGCTCCAGGCTCTGTGCCCTCACACCCCAGCCCAGCCCTTGCTCCTCAAGTCTGCTGCTTGCTGTGGCGGGGGCAGCCCCGGAACCCTCCTGGTCGCCCGCTCCAGGGATCCAGGAACAGCACCTCGAACCTCTGCCCGGGCTCCATGGAGAAGCTCCCGTCTTCGCTGTCTCCTCAGACGTCACCTCCTGGCGTCCGGTGCAGGTCTTCAGCCTCCCGATACGGACTCGCAGGGGCCAGCCAGCACAGTGAGCTGCGAATCCCTCGGTGTCCGCGTGCCGGGGCCTCTGCTCCCCTCCTCGTCTGACTCTGTGGGTGGCCGTGTGGGAGAACCTTGCAGGTTCTTGTGTTGTATCTGTTGTCTAGTGTGGTAGTCAGGGGCTGTGAGGACAATCAGAATCAGGACACAGAATTTATGATATTATTTCACGATAGCCACAAAGAGTTAAACTTAAGAAAGTGCAGGAAATCTGTCCACAACACTAAAGACCCAGAATATTCAGCCAAGGGCCTGGATCCCACAGCAATGTCCTGCATGAGTCCAGATGAAAACCTAGAGCCCATGACAGTGCCTCCAGGAATCCAACTAGAGGTCTAGAACCCACAAAAAGGACTCACACGGGTCTTTTTCCTGGATCTGCCCTGGGAAGGCCCAAAAATCAGTGGTGGAAGCTAGAAAGTCTATGCCTTCGGGATAAACAGTCCCGCTTCGCAGCTCCCTGCCCTGACCCTCTGCTCAGAACAAACATGCCCCTCCTGCACCCCCAAGGCTCCCAGTGTTCCCCAGACCTCCTGAAGTAAAAGCCACAAGCTCACCGTGGCTCCCAGGTACCCTGTAATCTGCTCCTGCCTGTTCCCCCCC